>CAUYLG010069939.1:0-50623 GCA_963573385.1 Cacajao melanocephalus
ACACACACACAGACACACACAGACACACACACAGACACACACACAGACACACACACAGACACACACACAGACACACACACAGACACACACACAGACACACACACAGACACACACACAGACACACACACAAATTTCAGGCCAATATTCCCGATAAAAATCATTGTAAAAATCCTCAATAAAATACTGGCAAACCAAATCCAACTGCATACAAAAAAGCTATCTACCGCGATGAAGTCGGCTTCATTCCTGGGATGCAAGGATGGTTCAACATATGCAAATCAATAAATATATCTATCACATAAACAGAATCAATGGCAAAACCCACATGATTATTTCAATAGATGCAGAAAAGGACTTCGATAAAATTCAATACTCCTTCATGCTAAAAACTCTCAATAAACTAAGTATTGATAGAACATATCTCAAAATAAGAGCTTTTTATTGACAAACTCACAGCCAATATCCTACTGAATGAGAAAAAGCTGGAAGTATTCCGTTTGAAAACCTGCACAAGATAAGGATGCCCTCTCACCACTCTTACTTAACAGAATTGGAAGTCCTGGCCAGGGCAATCAGGAAAGAGAAAGAAATAAAGGGTATTCAAATAGGAAGAAAGGAAGTCAAATTTGCAGACCGCATGATTGTATATTTAGAAAACACAATCATCTCAGCCCTAAATCTCCCTAAGCTGATAAGCAACTTGAGCAAAGCCTCAGTATACAAAAATCAGTATGAAAAAAAAAATCACAAGCATTCCTATACACCAATAACAGACAAACAGTGCCAAATCATGAATGAACTCCCATTCACAATTGCTACAAAAACAATAAAATGTCTAGGAATACAACTTACAAGGGATCTGAAGGACCTCTTCAAGAAGAGCTACAAACCACTGCTCAAGGAAATAAGTGATAACACAAACAAATGGAAAAAAAGTTTCCATGCTCATGGATAGGAAGAATCAATATTGTGAAAATGGCCTTACTGTCCAAAGTAATTTATAGATTCAATGCTATCCTCAAAGTACCATTGACTTTCTTCACAGAATTAGAAAAAACTACTTTAGATTTTACATGAAAACAAAAAAGAGCTAGAAAAGCCAAGACAATCCTAAGCAAAAAGAACAAAGCTGGAGTTATCAAGCTACCCAATTTCAAACTACACTGCAAGGCTACAGTAACAAAAACAGCATGGTACTGTACCAAAACAGATATATAGACAAATGGAACAGAGGTCTCAGAAATAATGTCACACATCTACAACCATCTGATCTTTGACAAACCTGACAAAAACAAGCAATGCAGAAAGGATTTCCTATTTAATAAATAGTGTTGGGAAAATTGGCTAGCCATATGCAGAAAACTTAAACTGGACCCGTTCCTTACACTCTATATAAAAATTAACTCCAGATGGATTAAAGACTTAAACGTAAGACCTAAAACAATAAAAACCCTGGAAGAAAACCCAGGCAATATCATTCAGGACATAGGTATGGGTGAAGACTTTATAACTAAAACACCAAAAGCAATGGCAACAAAAGCCATAATTGACAAATGGGATCCAATTAAACTAAAGAGCTTCTGCACAGCAAAAGAAGGTATTATTGAAGTGAACAGGCAACCTACAGAATGGGACAAAATTTTTGAAATCTACCCATATGACAAACAGCTAATATCCAGAATGTACAAGGAACTTAAATTTACAAGGAAAAAAAAAAGATAATCACATTAAGAAGTGGACCAAGGATATAAACTGACACTTCTCAAAAGAGGACATTTATGTGGCCAACAAACATGGAAAAAAAAAAAAAGCTCATCACTGGTCATTAGAGAAGTACTAATCAAAACTACAATGAGATACTATCTCACACCAGTTAGAATGGCGATCATTAAAAAAAAAAAAAATCAGAAAACAGATGCTGGAAAGGAGGTGGAGAAAAAGGAATGCTTTTACACTCTTGGTGGAAGTGCAAGTTAGTTCAACCATTGTGGAAGTCAGTTTGGCAATTCCTCAAGGATCTAGAACCAGAAATACCATTTAACCCAGCAATCCCATTACTGGGTACAGAACCAAAAGAGTATAAATCGTTCTACTATAAAGACACATACACACATGTTTATTGCAGCACTATTTACAATAGCAAAGACTTGGAACCAACCCAATGCTCATCAATGATAGACTGGATAAAGAAAATATGGCACATATATACCATGGAATACTATGCAGCCATAAAAAAGAATGTGTTCATTTCCTTTGCAGTGACAAGAATGAAGCTAAAAACCATCATTCTCAGCAAACACACACAGAAACAGAAAACCAAATACTGCATGATCTCATTCATAAGTGGAAATTGAACAATGAGAACTCATGGACACAGGGAGGGCAGTATCACACAATGGGGCCCATTAGGGGGTTGGGGCCAAGGGGAGGGGGAGCATTAGGACAGGCACCTAATGCATGTGGAGCTTAAAACCTAGATGACCTGTTGATGGGCAGAGCAAACCAGGCACATGTATACCATCTAACAAACCTGCATGTTCTGCACATGTATCCCAGAACTTAAAGTAAAATTGTTATCAAGTTAAAATAATGGATAAGATAGTATTTCATGATAACCTCAAACAAAAAGACATAGGATACCCTAAAAATAAAAAGAAATTAAAATGACCAGAAAAAAAATCGCCAACACCAGAGAAAGACAGGAAGGAAAGAAGCAAGGAAGAAGAGACCACAAATCAATCAGAAAAACAAATAACAAAATGGCAAGAGTAAATCCTTACTTTCAGTAAGGACATTGAATGTAACCGGACTAAACTCATCAATAAAAAGACAGAGTGGCTGATTAGATCAAAAAGCAACAGCCATTGATCTGTTGCTACAAGAAACACAATTCAACTACAAAGACACACATAGACAGAAAATAAAAAGATAGGAAAAGATATTCCATGCCAATGGAAACCAAGAAAGAACAGGAGTTGCTATACTTATTTCAGGAAAAAAAAAAAAAATAGAGTCAAGAGAAAAGATGTAGAAAGAGATCAAGAAGTTCACTATATAACAATAAAGGAGTCAATTCAGCAAGAGAACAATTATAAATATGTGTACACCAAACACCGGAAATATTATTGGAGCTAAAGAAAAAGAGACAGAGATCCCAATACAATAGCTGGAGACTTCAACACCTCACTTTCAGTATGGGACAGCCTTCCAAATAGAAAAATCAAAGAAACAAACTTAATCTGCACTATTGAACAAATAGATCTATAAGATATTTACAGAACATTTTATCCAAGAGCTGCAGAATACACATTCCTTTTCTCAGCACACAAATTATTCTCAAAGATAGACAATGTAAAGTTACAAAATAAGTCTTCAAACATTCAAAAAAAGTTGAAATAATATAAGCATTTTCTCTAGCCACAGAATAAAACCAGAAATAACGAGGAATTTTGGAAAGTATACACATATATGGAAATTAAACCATGTGTTCCTAAATGGCCAGTGGGTCAATAAGGAAATTAAGAAGAAAATTGAACAATGTCTTGAAACAAATGATTATGGAGAAACAACATACCAAAATCTAAGGGATACAGCAAAAGCGGTACTCAGGGAGAAATTCATAGCTATAAATGCCTACATCAAAAAAAGAGGAAAACCTTAATATAATGATGCATCTTAAATAACTAGAAAAGCAAGAGCAAAACAAACCCAAAACTAGGAGAAATAAAGATCGGAGCAGAAATAAATGAAAAAAAAATACAAAATATCAATGAAACAAGTCTATTTTTGAAAAGTTAAATAAAATTGACAAAACTTTAGCCAGATTAAGAAAAAAGAGAAGATCCCAATAAATAAAATTAGAAATGAAAAAGGAGACATTGGCCAGGTGCAGTGGTGCACCCTTGTAAGCCCAGCACTTTGAGAGTCTGAGGCGGGTGGATCACTTGAGGTAAGGAGTTCGAGACCAGCCTAGACAACATGATGAAACCCCCCTCTACTAAAAATACAAAAAAAGTTAGCAGTGCATGGTGGTGGGTGCCCGTAATACTACTCAGGAGGCTGAGGCAGAAGAATTGCTTGAACCCAGGAGGCGGAGGTTGCAGTGAGTGGAAGTCACACCACTGCACTCCAGCCTGGGTGACGGAGCGAGATTTTTTTTTTTTTTTTGGAGACAAAGAAAAAGGAGACATTATTACTGATATTGTAGAAATTTAAAGGATCATTAGGGGCTACTATGAGCAAATGTATGCCAATAAATTGGAACATCTACAAGAAACAAATTCTGAGATACATAAAACCTACCAAGATTGAACCAAGACGAAACCTAAAACCTGAACAAACCAGAAACAAGTAATAAGATTGATGTAATAATAAGTCTCCCAGTAAAGAAAAGGCTGGGATCTGATGGCTTCACTGCCAAATTTCATCAAACATTTAAAGAAGAACTAATACCAATCGTACTCAAACCATTCTAAAAATAGAGGAGGAGAGAGTACTCCCAAACTCAGTCTATGAGGCCAGTATTACCCCAATACAAAAACCAGACAAAGACACACCAGAACAGAGAACTGCAGGCCAATATATCTGATAAATATTGTTGCAAAGCTCCTAAATAAAATACTAGCAAAGTGAATTCAACAATACAGTAGAAAGATCATTCACTATGACCAAGTGGGATTTATCCCTGGGATGCAAGAATATATGCAAATTAGTCAATGTGATACATCGAAACAGAGTAAAAGTTGAAAACTATATGATCATTTCAATTGATCATATAGTTTGATAAAGTCAACATCCTTTCATGATTTAAAAAATCCTGAAAAAACTGGAGATAGAAGCAACATACCTCAACATAATAAAAACCATATATAACAGACTCATCACTAATATCGTTCTGAGCGGGGGGAAAAAATGAAAGCCTTTCGTCTAAGATCTGGAACATGAAAAGGATGCCACTGTCACCACTTAGTCAACATAGTACTGGAAATCCTAGCTAGAGCAATCAGACAAGAGAAAGATTTAAGGGCATCCAAATAGGAAAAAAATAAGTCAAATTATCCTTGTTTTCTGATTACATGATCTTACTTTTGGAAAAACTAAAAAACTCCACAAGAAAACTACTAGAACTCTGATCAAGAAATTCAGAAAAGTTGCAGAATACAAAAATTAACATACAAAAATCTGTAGAACTACTATATGCCAATAGTAAACAATGTGAAAAAGAAATCAAAAGAGTAATCCCATTTATAATAGCCACACATAAAACTAAATACCTAGAAATTAAAAATGTGAAAACTCTCTATAATAAAAGCTATAAAACACTGAAGGAAATTAAAGAGGACACCAAAAAGTATTAAAATATTCCATATTCATACATTGGGAAAAAAATGTTCATAATATCCAAAGCAATCTACAGATTAAATGCAATCCCTATCAAAATAACAATGGCATTCTTGACAGAAATATAAAACAATTCTAAAATCTATTTGGAGCCACAGAAAACCTAGAATAGTCAAAGCTATTCTAAGCAAAAAGAACAAAACTGAAGGAATCACATTACGTGATTTCAAATTACACTACAGAGCTTTAGTAACCAAAACAGCATGGTCCTGGCATAAAGAGACACAGACCAATGGAACAGAACAGAAAATCCAGAAACAAATTCACACACCTTCAGTGAATTCATTTTTGACAAAAGTTGCCAACAACATGCACTGAGGAAAGGCAATCTCTTCAATCAACGGTGATGAAAAAACTGGATATCCATATGCCAAAGAATGAAACTAGACCCTTATTCTCCTGCCATATACAAAAATTAAAATCAAAATGGATAAAAGACTTAAATCTAAGACCTCAAACTCTGAAACTACTACAAGAAAACACTGGGGAAAATCTCTAATACATTGATCTGAGCAAAGGTATCTTGGGCAATAATATCACATCAGCATAGGCAACCAAAAAAAAAAAAAATGGACAGAATGGGATCACATCAAGTTAAAAAGCTTCTGCACAGCAAAGGGTACAATCAATAAAGTGAGGAAACAACCCACAAAATGGGAGAAAATATTTGCAAACTACCCATCTGACAAAGGATTAATAACCAGAATATATAAGGAGCTCAAACAACTCTATAGGAAAACATCTAATAATCCAATCAAAAAATTGGCAAAAGATTTGAATAGACATTTCTCAAAAGATATACAAATGGGAAATAGGCATATGCAAAGATCCTCAACATAATTGATCATTAGAGAAATGCAAATCAAAGCTACAATGAGATATCCTCTCACCCCAGTTAAAATGGCTTTTATCTAAAAGACAGGCAATAACAAATGCTGGTGAGGATGTGGAGAAAAGGTAACCCAGTACACTGCTGGTAGCAATGTAAGTTAGTACAACCACTATGAGGAACAGTTTGGAGTTTCCTCAAAAAACTAAGAATTAAGCTACCATGTGATCCAGCAATTCCACTGCTGGATGTATCCAAAAGAAAGGAAATTGGTGTTATTAAAGAGACATCTACACTCCTATATTTGTTGCAGTACTGTTTGTAATAGCTAATATTTGGAAGCAACCTAAGAGTCCATCAACAGATGATTGAATAAAGAAAATATGGTACATATACACAATAGAGTATTATTCTTCCATTAAAAAATGGGATCCAATCATTTGCAACATGAATGAAACTGGAGATTATGCAAAGTGAAATAAGCCAGTCACAGAAAGACAAACCTGACATTCTCACTTATTTGTGAAATCTAAAAATAACTGAACTCATGAAGATAGAGAGTAGATGTCTAGTTACCAGACAGCAGGAAGGATAGTCGGGGGATAGTGGTGAGGTGGGGATGGCTAATGCATACCAAAAAAAAAAAAAAAAAAAAAAAAAAGAATTAATAAGACCAACTACTAGCACAATAGGGTGACTACAGTCAATAATTATATATTTTTAATAACTTAAAGAATGTAATTGGAGTCTAATTCAAAGGATAAATGCTTGAGGGGACGAACACTCAATTCTCCATGATGTACTTATTTCACATTGCATGCCAGAATGAAAACATCTCATGTGCCCCATAAACATATACACCTACTCTGTACCTACAAAATTTTTAAAACCATAATAAAAAAATGTGGCAGGAATGAACATATAGAAGAATTTTTAGGAAGTTTAACAAATGGACCTGGATATTGTTGAACAGTCAGATTAGCCAAGATCAGTTTATCATCAACAGAAGTCCTGTTTTAAAACTTGAGCTGCATTTCAGGACAGAATTGGCTCCTAATTCTAAGAATTATTGGCTGTTTGGGCCTACCCTATATTCAGTACTTGCCCAGGTACATGCAGCCTGTTAGGGGTTGAGTGGGGCTTGAAGTTGCTGCTTCCAAGCCTCAGCCTCTGGAAATTTCTAGGATCTTGGACACTTCTTCCTCACCACTCCTCAGTTTTGTTTTGTAGAAGCACAGAATTCTGCATTATAGCAGCTTCTCAAAAATGGCTTCCTCAGTCTTCAGCATGCCTAAGAATCAGCTCAAGAGCTTTGTAAAAATATGCACTCATTTCTCAAGCTTTACCCTCTGTATTTTACTGCTTGAGGTGGAACCCAGAAATCATTCTTTTTTAACCCGCACTTTTAGGAGATGCTGACACAAATGGCCTGGAACCACAGTTGAATACTTTCTAGAATGTTCACTTGGCCATCATTAGAGGTAAGGAGGGGCATTTAAGAAATCTAATGAGAATGATTCTGGGCACCTGCCCCATGAGGGCAGTTAAGTATTTAATTTTCAAGGAATGAAGTTACCATTCAATTCATGAAGCATTTAGAAGTATTTATTAAATCTGGGATAAATTTATTGAATATTATATGCTTCTGCTTTCCTGACAGTATCTCATCTACTTATTCTTGTATCATTGTTGTGCTTAGGGTATTGCTTTGCCAGACCCAAACACTACAATCTAGGAGAGAGGAGCCACGAAGGCCGATTAGACACAGCCACAAACAGCTTCTCCCACCAAGAAACCAGAACCATCAAGGAAATGAGCACACACTGAGCAGATTTTCTGAAGGAAAGCATTGAGAGTGAATGGAGGGAGGAAGGATGCAGATTCTGGACTGAAGGGGAAGAAAGCTAGGAACCCCACACAGGGTTGCTGAGCACTATGACTCATTTCTGGCCCTCAGCAGCTCCTAGGGAGGGCTAAGTTAAATCAGTGATGAATGGCCTACTCTTACCACTGATCTCCAGAATTTTAGCTGCAGGAGACCCCATGACCCTCAAGGACATTTGAGCTGGCATGGAGAGCTGCTTGGAGAGATCAGAGAGACAGGACTTCACCCTGTATAAAGCCAGGGGGTTGGCATGGGAATGGCTGCAGGGGAGTATAGCCATGGATGCCCATACCCCAAGGCTTGCCACACTCCTATAGGAGGCTCTTGCCTTTGTTGACTGTCAGACCCAAACAGGACTATCTTGCCCATGACACAGGGCCAGTCTGATTTCAGCACTACCCTGTCTGCCAGCCTCTCTCAGGGCTTGCCTGGCTGCACCCACTGGCTCAGCAGACTTAGATGCCCAAACAGGGTAATTTTCAGTGGCCATCACCATCAGCTCCATTACCAGAAGACTCTGCCTAACATCAGAGGGCCTTTACAGACAGGCCCCACCAGCACATACTTGCCCACAGTCTCCCCTACTGCTTTGCCAGTACGTACAAGGACTTTGCTCCTACTACCCCACCATGGACAGCATGTGCACAGACCCCACTGTTACTGCCCCTACCCAGATGAAGTACTTTCCCTGGGAACCCTCACCAACAGAGTGCTGTTGCCGGTAAGCCAGGAACACATTGAACCCTCCAAACAGCAAGTGTTTAACCTCGAGAAGTCAGATAACAAAGCTGTGCATCTATTCTCAGGCCCCCAAGATTACAGCATGCAATCAAGAAGAGCTGAGCCGAGCCAAGCCTTGACTTCTGAAATTATCCAGAAAAAAAGCCAGTCAACTAAACCCAACTTATACCAGAGTCAAATCCTCAAGCACATTGGAAAACATAAAAAAGCCCCATCCAAAGGACAGCAACTTCAAGAAATAAAGGAACATAAGCCCACAAAAAATGAGGAAGAACCAGTGTAAGAATTCTGTCAGCTCTAAGAGGCAGAGTGTCTTTTTACCTCTAAAAGATGGCACTACATCCCCAGGAATGTTTCTTAATCAGACAGTAATAGTGGAAATGACAGATGTAGAAATCAGAATCTAGATGACGATGATTGTAATTCAGGAGAAAGTTGAAATCCAACTTGAGGAATCTAAGGAATCCAATAAAAGGATTCAAGGCTTGAAAAAGAAACTAACCATTTTAAGAAAGAAGCAAACTGATCTGATAGAGCTGAAAACTCACTACAAGAATTGCATAATACAATTAGAAATATTAACATCAGAATAGGCAAAGTCAAGCTCAATCTCAGAACTTGAAGGTCAGTTTTTCAAATGAACTCAGAAAAAAAATTTTTAAGATTTTTTTAAACTTGAACAAAACCTCTAAGAAATATTGGATTATGTAAAGAGACCAAAACTACAACTCATTATTGTCCCTGAAAGGAAAAAAGAGAAAGAAAGCAACTTAGAAAATATATTTCAGGATACTGTGCATGAAAATGTTGCTAACCTCACTGAAGAAGTCAACATCCAAATTCAGAAAATTCACAGAACCTCTGCAAGACGCTGTTAAAGAAGACCAACCCCAAGACACAGATTCTGTAAAATCAATGCAAAACAAAAAACATTAAAGGCAGCTAGAACAAAGGTGCAGATCACATACAAAGGCAACTCTATCAAGCTAACAAGCAGACTTTTCAACAGAAATCTTGTGAGCCAGAACAGATTGGATCTTATATTCAGCATCCTTTTATTAAAAAAAAAAAAAAAAAAAAATTCCAATCAAAAATTTTAAATCCAGCCAAACTAAGCTTCATAAGCAAAGGATCAATAAAATCCTCTTCAGACAAGCAAATTCTAAGGAAATTCATTACTACTATACCTGCCTTAAAAGAGGTTCTTAATTGAGTGTTAAACATGGAAATAAAACACCATTACTGGCCACCACAAAAACACTTCAGTACATAGACCATTGACACTATAAAAAAACTACACTATCAAATCTACGTAACAACCAGTTAACACCACAATGACAGGTTCAAATCCCCACATATCAATATTAACCTTGAACATGAACAGGCTAAACACCCCCCTTAAAAGGGACAGAGCGCCAAGTTGTACAAAGGAGCAAGACCGAACCAAAGACTGCTGCCTTCAAGTGACCCATCTCATATGCAATGACACCTATATACCCAAAGTAAAGAAATGAAGAAAGATCTATCAAGCAAAGATACGATCAAAAGAAGAGCTTGGGTTGCTATTCTTATTTCAGACAAAAAAAGACTTTAGAATCAACAATGATCAAAAAGGACAAAGAAGAGCCTTACGTGATAAAGGGTTTAATTAAACCGGAAAATTTTAATGCTTCTAAATATATATGCACTCAACATTGGAGCACCCAGATTCATAACACAAGTTCTTAGAAACTTACAGAGAGATGTAAATAACCACACAATAATAGTAGGAGACTTCAACACCCCAGGTACATTATTACAGCAATCAAGACAGACAACTAACAAAGACATTCAGGACTTAACACATGACCAAATGGACTTAACAGGTATCTATAGAATACCCCACCCAACAACAGAATATACACTCTGTTCATCTGCACATGGCATTTACTCTAAAAATCAACCATGTTTGGCCATAAAGCAATTGTCAATAACTTCAAGAAAAACTGAAATTATACCAACCATATGCTTGGACCACAGCACAATAATGGAAATCAATCCCAAGACCTCTCAAAACCATACAACTACATGGAAACTAAACAATATGCTTCTGAATGACATTTGGGTCAATAATGAAATAAAGGCAGAAATCAAAAAATTTTTTGAATCTAATGAAAACAGATACAACATACCAGAATCTCTGGGACACAACTAAAGCAGTTCGAAGAAAGTTTATAATGCTAAATGTTGACATGAAAAAGTTAGGAAGATCTCAAATTAATAACCTAACATCACACCTAGAGAATCTATAAAAAACAATAGCAAACTGATCCCAAACCTAGCAGAAGAAAAACAAAATCAGAGCTAAACTAAATGAAATTGAGATATCAAAAATCATACAAAAGATCAACAAAACCAAACATTTGTTCCTTGTAAGAATAAATGAGATTGAGACTTCTGGCTAGACTAATTAAAATAAAGAAATATCCAAGTAAACAAAATCAGAAGTGACAAAAGGGACATTATCACCAATCCCAGAGAAACCAAAAATCCTTAGACTATTATGAACACCTTTATGCACATAAATTAGAAAATTTAGAAGTAAATAAACTCCTGGAAACATACAACTTCTATATTCTATCCATTTTCACATTGCTATAAAGAACTACCTCAGATCAGGCAATTTACAGAGAAAACAGATTTGATTGACTCAGTTCTATAGGCTGTACAGGAAGCATGGCTGGGTAGGCCTCAGGAAACTTACAATTGTGGCAGAAGGTGAAGGGAAAGCATGCATGTTCTACATGTCTAAAGCAGGAGGAAGAGAAAATAAGGTAGGGATGTCACACACACTTTTAAACAATTAGATATCATGAGAACTCAACTATGACAAGAACAGCAAGAGAAAAGTTCATCCCCATTATCCAATCACCTCCCATCAGGCCCTTCCCTCGAGCATTGGGGATTATAATTCAACATGCTATGTGGGCAGGAACACAGAGCCAAACCATATCATTCCACCCTAGCCCCTCCCAAATCTCATGTCCTTCTCACATTGCAAGATACAATCAACCCTTCTCAACAATCTAAGTCTTAACTCATTTCAGCATTAACTCAAAAGTCCACAGTTCAAGGTCTCATCTGAGACAAGGCAAGTCCCTTCCATCTATAAGCCTGTGAAATCAAAAACTAGTTTGTTACTTCCAAGTTACAGTGGGATTACAGGCATTAAGTAAATCCACCTATTCCAAAAGGAAGAAATCAGCCAAAACAGAAAGGTTAGAGGACCCATGCAAGTCTGATATCTAGCAGAGCAGTCATCAAATCTTAAAGCTCCAAAATAATCTCCTCCGATTTCGTGTCTCACATCCAGGCCACACTGATGCAAAGGGTAAGCTCCCAAGGCCTTGAGAAGTTCCACCCCTGTGACTCTGCAGGTTACAGCCCACTTGGCTGCTTTCACAAGTTGGCATTCAGTGCCTGTAGGTTTTGCAAGCACATGGTCCAAGTTTTTGGTGGATCTACTATTCTAGGGTCTGGACGACAGTGGCCCTCCTCTCACAGCTCTACTAGACAATGCCCCAGTGGGGACTCTGTGTGGGGGCTCCAGCTCCACATTTCTCCACCTCTACACTGCCCTAGTAGAAGTTCTCCATGAAGGCTCTACCCCTGCAGCATACTTCCACCTGGACATCCAGGTGTATCCATACAGCCTCTGAAATTTAGGCAGAGGCTCCCAAGCCTCAACTCTTGCCCTCCACATACCTGCAGGCTAAGCAGCACACCCTCTGGATCAGTGGCATGAGATGCATCTGGAGCCCTTTGAGCCATGGCTAGAGCTGAAGTGGCTAAGATTCAGGAAGCAGTATCCCAAGGTTGTACAGGACAGCAGGGTCCTGGGCCCAGCCCATGAAGCAATTCTTCCCTCCTAGGCCACTGGGCCTGTGTTGGGAGGGCTGCCACAAAGATCTCTGAAATGCCTTCAAAGCATTTTCCCCATTGTCTTGGCTAAAGTTCCTCTTTAGTTATGCAAATTTCTGCAGCCGACTTCAATTCTTCCCCAGAAAAAAAATGTGTTTTTCCTTTTCTTCCATATGGTCAGACTGCAAATTTTCCAAACTTTTATATTTAAAAGGGAAGTAGAACATAAGTTCAAATTTCAGATTATCTCTTTGCTCACACACATGACCATATGCTGTTAGAAGTGGCCAGGCCACATCTTGAACACTTGGCTACTTAGAAATATTTTCCACCAGATACACTAAATCATCTCTCTCAAGTTCAGAGCTCCACAGATCCTTAGAGCAGGGTTACAATGCTGCCAGTCCCTTTACAAAGGCACAACAAGAGTGATCTTTATTTTAGTTCCCAATAAATTACTTCTCTCCTTCTGAGACCATCTCTGCCTGGACTTCATTGTCTGTATTAGTATCAGCATTTTGGTCATAGCAATTTAATAATAAGTCTCTAGGAAGTTCCAAATTTTCTATCTTTCTGTCTTCTTCTGAGCCCTCCAAACTGTTCCAATCTCTACCCATTACCCAGTTCCAAAGTCACATCCACATTTTCAGGTATCTTTATAGCCATGCCCAACTCCCAGTACCAGTTTTCTGTATCAGTTCATTCTTGCATTGCTATAAAGATCTCCCCAAGACTGGGTTATTTAAAAAAAAAAAAAAAAAAAAAAAGTCTTAATTGAGTTTTATAGGCTATACAGGAAACATGGCTAGGGAGGCCTCAGGAAACTTACAATTGCAGCAAAAAGCAAAGAGGAAGCAGGAGCATTCTACATGTGTGGAGCAGGAGGTGTCGCATACTTTTAAACAACCAGATCTCATGACACCTCACTATTATGAGAACAGCCAAAAGAAAGTGCCTTTCCATGATCCAATTACCTCCCAGCAGGTTCCTCCTCCCACATTGCGGATTACAATTTGACATGAGATTTGGGCAGGGACACAAATTTAAACCATATCAACCTCCCAAGATTGAACCAGGAGGAAATCGAAGCCCCAAACAGACCAATAATGAGTTGTATCAGTAAGTTTTATCAATAATGAAATTGAATCAGTAATTTGAAACAACTACCAAAGCAACCCTAAGCAAAAAGAACAAAGCTGAAGGCGTCATACTACTCAACTTCAAACCATACTACAAGGCTACAGTAACTAATGCAGCATAGTACTAGTACAAAAAAAAACCAGACATATAGGCCAATAGAACAGATTAGAGAACCAGAAATAGAGCCACATACGTACAACCATCTGGTCTTCAACAAAGTCAACAGTAACAAGCAATGGGGAAACAACTCCCTATTCAATAAATGGTGCTGGGATAACTGGTTATCCATATGCAGAAGACTGAAACTAGACCTCTTCCTTTGTCCATATACAAAATCAACTCAAAATGGACTAATGACTTAACTGTAAACCTAAAACTATAAAAACCCTAAAAGAAAACATAGGAAATACCATTCTGGACATAGGCCCTGGTGAAGATTTCATGAAGACTCCAAAAGAAATTGCAACAACAAAAATAGACAAGTGGAACCTGATTGAACTAAAGACCATCTGCACAGCAAAAGAAACTATCAAATAGACAACCTACAGAATTGAAGAAAATATTCACAAACCATGCATTTAACAAAGGTCCAATATCCATATTGATAAAAAACTTAAATCAACATACAAAAACAAGTAACACTATTTTAAAAATGAGCAAATGTTATGAACAGACACTTCTGAAAAGAAGACATACAAGTGGCCAACAAACATAAAAATATGCCCAACATCACTAATCATTGTAGAAATGCAAATCAAAACCACAATGAGAGACCATCTCATACCAGTCAGAATGGCTATTATCAAAAAGTCAAAAAATAAATGCTGAGGCTGCTGAGAAAAAAATGCTTATACACTGTTGGTGGGAAAGTAAGTTAGTTCAGCCATTGTGAAAGCAGTCTGGTAATTTCCCAAAGAACTTAAAAGATAACTATCATTTGACCCAGCAATCCCATTACTGGGTATACACCCAAAGGAATAGTCTATCACAAAGACACACATATACTTGCGTGTTGATTGTAGCACTATTCACAACAGCAAGGACAAGGAATCAACCCAGATGCTCATCAATGGTGGACTGGATAAAATGTGATACATGTACACCATGAAATACTACACAGCCAAAAATGGAATGAAATTGTGTCCTTTGCAGCAGTCGTGTCCAATGTAGCCAGAGGCCATTACCCTAAACAAATTATTGCAGGAACAGAAAACTAAGTACCACACATTCTCACTTATAAGTGAGAGCTAAACATTGGACACAAACATTGGACATGTTCTCACTTATAAGTGGAAGCTAATACATGGACACAAAGAGACCAGGGCCTACTTGAGGGTAGAAATGGGGGGAAGATAAGGATTGAAATACTACTTATCAAGTACTATGCTCACTACCTGGGTGATGAAATAATTTGTACACCAAACCCCAGTGACACAGAAGTTACCCATGTAGCAAACATACACATGTACCTCTTGAACTTAAAAGTTGGAAGGAGAAAACAAAATCTACATATTTTTAGTACAGGTGTTTGGTTAGAAAACTTTTTTAAAGGTTTGAATCTAATTGTGGTATTTCCTTCCAGAAGTGATTCTCAAGTTTTAGCACACACAGGAATCACCTAAGAAAAAGAAGAGTGCTTTTTCTGAAGTGATGCCTTTTCTATGAAAGCCAAAAAAATTTCTAGCGAAGAGAAATGGCGCAATTCAACACCCAAGGATAAGGGAGGAAATTGAGCCATATAAGGAATATGCAGTATTGGTTCCTGGCCACACAGCATCATTCTCACCTGAAGAGCCATTAAATGACATTATGGGGATATGTGATCTTCTCTTGCATCAGAATCAGCTGAGGTTGATAGAAATGCAGATTTCTGAGACTGTAACACATCTCAAATCTATTCAGAAACCCTGGGGACCAGGCCTAAAATATGTATTAATATTTTAACAAACATCTGTGGTGACTTTAGTGTCAACAAAAGTTTGAATACAATCCCTAAAGGGAATCTTCACAATTAGATTCATGTCATTCACAGCAACCTCTCAACCAAGTGACATTAGACTTACGTGCCTTTTCTAAGTTACGGTACACTTAAGGAGAAAGAAATGAAACAAGAAAATATAGATGTAGTAGTAGGGAGAAATGCAAACATACTACAGGAGGTTGAGAGTCAGGAAGATTTAAAAGTCAAAGTAACTTCTAGCTAAGATAGAATACCATGGATGAAAGCACTACATTCTAACTAGCTACTTTACAGAGATAATTATGGTGTTAAAAAGTGACAAGTGTGATTCATTTTATTATCATAATAGATATTTTTGAAGATACAAATGATGCCATAAAAATACATTCCTAACTCGCAAAGAAGTCAATAAGCCATTCTGATGTGCAGAATTAAACCACGGGCTGTTTAGCAGGAACACAATTGCTAATCACCAAGCCTAAAAAGCAGAACAATAAATGTTCTAATCTACTGTGTGTCAGGAACCAGAGAACAAAATCTCACTTTTATTTTTCCTTTTTGATATGGAATCTCCCTCTGTCACCCCGGCTGGAGTGCAGTGGTGCAATCTCAGCTCACTGCAACTTTCGCCTCCTGGGTTCAAGTGATTCTCGTGCCTGAGCCTCCTTAGTAGCTGGGATTATGGGCACCCATCCCCACATCCCACTAATTTTCAGATTTTAGTAGAAATTTAAAAATTTAGTTTCTCAATTTTCACCATGTTGGTCAGGCTAGTCTTGAACTCCTGGCCTCAAGTGATCCTCCCTCCTCAGCCTCCCAAAGTGCTAGGATTACAGGCCTGAGCCACTGTACCTGGCCTCACTTTTTAACTGGGCAAGACCGTTACACAAAGGAAAAGTTTACAGCACATAATTTAGGCTGGTATGGCTGGAAAGAAAGTCTAATGATTAGATTGAGGAGTAGAGAAGCACAGATCACAGATAGGTGAACTCAGCTGGAGAGACCAATGTGTATTATAGCCAGTAGTACAATTGGCAATAACAGATCATGGATGCTTCTGAAATGCTCTAGTTGAAAGGACCCAAGATCATATTGAACCTCCTCATTTTATAGAAGAGGAACTTGGGCAAATAATTTAGCCTCTCTGGACTTTAATGTCATCCCAACTCATTTGTTCTAAGGCAAGACTGCAGCCTGAATCCTGAGACTTCTTCATTGCTTTCTCCTACACAAATTCCCAAAACATGACTGCTCTGCTAAATTGCGAGATAAAATTGAGTTGTATATAGTGTATCTCGAAAGCCTAAAAATCCTACAAATTACTCTTAAGTCTCAACTATTTATTGAATAACTCCTATGTATCGAATACTTTGTTAGACATTGGAATTAATCAATTTCATGAAAGAAAAAAAAAAACAGAAAAGAAAAACAAAATTAAACCTAGCAGCAATGTTCTCAGGACTGGGTGATGGATATGGTGTGTCTTCTGCTGTTCTTGCATTTTAAGCTAATTACAAGTTCTGAGTCCCATATTTATACTTTTCACCTGTTGTCTACTGGGATTTTTTTAAAAAACAAGCTACACATTTCCTGCGGATCCCCCAGCATCAAAGCTAAAGATTAAACAAATGAAATGTTTTAAAATTGAGCCGATATTTCAGCCATTACCACTGCTATTGAATAAACAAAGTTCAGGGGCCAAGAGAGTGACTGAAGTTGTCTCAGTTTTCTTTCCAGGGAGGAAAATGCATCCACTTTCACGCTAGAGAATGCTTCTCTAAAATTTACTCAATGGGGCAAGAGTTTACAAACTGTACAGAGCCCAGGAGTTCCAAAAATGTGCTTCTTGGATGGTATGTGGGGACAAAGGAGCTACAAAGTGACGATGTGGGAGGAGCAAGTTCTGGATTCAACTGAAACAGTTCTCTTACGTATCATATATTCAGGGTTTCATATAAGCTTTCATTCCTTCTCCCAATAAAATGTTTCTGCTGCTGCTAGAAAGCGTCTGACACATCACACTAAGTCTTCATATATATCAAATATTCTCATTTCACAGAATGGCATGTATAACACTTTCAACAACCCAAACCCTTGTTTTGTAACTACATTTCATAGATATTTGCCTGCCTTCTCTGTATGTCATTCCATCTTGGATCAGAAGAGTTTATAGCATTCTTTTAAGATGACTCAAAAAGAATATTGTTCAAATAATTGATTTCCATAGGTATACATGTAAACCCAAAAGTCCCAGATACCATCTTTTCTTTCTACAAAACTATTTCCTGGATGCTGGTACCTTGAAACCTATTTTAATTTTATCCTCATTAGTAAGTTTTCTACACAATGGTAATCATCAATCACTATAAGATTTGTCTAATTAAAAATATCAAAATAAAATCCGTGTGATCTTTGTTAGCACCACATAATTAAAGGTCCTGTACTATCTGCGAGTGCTTCTACGGGGATTTTAAGTAGGGGCTCACTGGACACGCAGCTAGCTGAATAGATTGGCCCTTGCTAAAACTGAATACAGCTCCATCACCGTTGAATGGATTAGTGGAACAATAATCAGCAATAAAATGCTATGAAGATCTGAGAAGTTAAATACATGGTAATAGTCATCCCAGTAAAACTGTTCTGGAAATGACTGATGAATCATCTCAACTTAATAGTAATTCCGTCATGCTAGGAAAGCAATAGAAATGGAGCCAAGCCGCACATTAGAAGCTACTTGAAGTCCCTGTGAACTGATGCCTTCTTCGGTTATGGCAGACAAGTTCATCCAACAAATATTTACTGCATGTCTGCTAAGTGCCAGACACAGAGGCGAGATCCTCTGTGTCTCTATTCATGAAATGTTAAGAATTTTTATTTCTTTTCCCTGCTTCAATCAGTTCACTCGCCCCAGAGAGGCCCCTATTTTAGATCTTTCGAGTCATTCAGGTCAAGAAAGTAACAGAGCTTGACTCCCCAGTTCTCCCATCAGCTCTGCTGACCACCTCGACTTGTGAAACACAGATGAAAGTAACATCTTCCACTCTTCCACTGCTGCAACTGCCTTCCATAGAAATCTTCTCACCTGAAACTTGGAGAACTGCAGAAGAAATGTTATAAACAACCAAATCAAGAAGATGGAGAGAGAAGGCCCTTTTCAGTCATTTATTTTAATTTCTGTGAGCATCAATTACATGGAAGCACTGTGTTAGTTACATAGCCAGAGAAATGAGTGAGCAGGTTGCTGCCTGAGAGGACTGAACAGTCTAGTGGGGGAGAAAGAAGTGTCATTAGTATAACAGTGTCTATATGGTGCGACAAAGCACTTGGGAAAGAGAACAGGGCTTGATTCAGATGAACAGAAGAGTCAGAATTCACAAAAGAGGGGCGGTCTGCACCAAGACAATGGAAGCTGCTGAAAGTATAACTGAGCAAAGCCAGGCCAGCCGCCAATCCACTTGCATATTGTATACTAAGCAGGCAGAGAGCAGAGAAAGCTTCCATGGGATTCGTCCCCTCTCCACGTGGTTTCATATGTCTAACAAAATGGCTGTGCTTTAGTCAGGAATAGGCCGATGGCCTGCTGGTGCAACGTGACTCAGAAGGTTTGGAGTGCAGGCACACAGCTCCACACGTAATTAACCATGCCACATGAGGCACATTATTTAACCACACCATAGGAGGTGCATTAAGTAACCACTCATGTGCACTCATGCTTGGCTTAGAGCCACTATTGTCTGTCAAAGATATAACTACCCTGCTGATGCTGTACATACACCTTGCTTGCGCCCACAGCCCACTTGCACCCAGAGAGAATGAAGCCATGTTGAAACTCCCTGCAATTCTTCGAGTGTTCTTTCAGCTGCCTCCCACTTGCCCACCCACTCCCCTCAAACCTGTTAGAACCTGACATGTTTCCACAACACCTTCCCAATGAGATTCTTAAGCATTTTAAAGTTACATGTCCATTTCCTTCCAGGTACAAGAAAATCAAGACCAACCCAAACACCTGGGCAGTTTTAGCCACCTTTAGATTAGGTAGAAAAGCCATTTTGAGAAGTCTGGGCTGTGCAGGCTGGAGGGATGATGGTCAGGTTCCTATCAAAGAGTGAAGACCAAAACCTAGGCTTCCCATCTCCCAAGATCCTTCCTGACCTGCTGCCTTTTATTCATTCCAGATTCCCTCCACGGAGAGGGTTTTGGCTCCTTACTGCCATGCAACATGATTGTTTTTATCGATATCCAAACAATTTGATGGTCAAAAGCCCAGGAGGCCAGTGTAGGTGAATGTTGAACTTCCACAGTTAACATTACAGCTCCTGCCAATACTGATGTGCTCCTTCACACAAAATTTGCTTGCTATTGTCCCTGACTTTAGGTTCCCAGGGTTGGGGGGTTATGCGAAAATATAGAGAGCACAGTATTTCCAAACTTAATTGAAGGAGCCCAGGAGCAATGAGCAAAATGATATTGCCACATGCTGATGGAATACTGAATAACCGCTCTATGACTAGCGGCTCAACACAGCAAAGACAGCTTTTTCCGTGCCTGGTGATTGGACCAGGGTATGATCATTCAGCCCCAAGTGTATAGCTGTGGTGCCCAGCACCCAGTAGGATTTGTTGCTTTAGTAACACCTTACTGTACCTGGGAACTTTTTAAAACTACCAAAGCCCAAGCTCCGTATCTGGCTAATTAAATAGTTGAGGGATAAGACCCAGATATGTTATTTAAAAGCTTCTAATAGAATCACTGTGACTAGCATCTTGATTTGTGCTGCTATAACAAAATACCAGAAACTGGGCAATTTATAAGAAACACATTTATTTGTCACAGTTCTGGAGTCTTGGAATTCCAAAATCAAGGTGCCAACACCTGACGTGGTGGAAGGACAAGACCGCAAACTAGCCAAATGCTGCTGTATGAAGCCTCTTTTCTAAGGGCGTTGATTCCATTAATGAGAAAAGCATCCTCTCAGCCTTACCACCTCTGAAAGGCCTCACCTCTTAATACCATCACAATTGGCAACACCTGAATTTTAGAGAGGCCATTAAAAATACAGGCTGAGTGCAGCGGCTCATACCTGTAATCCCAGCAATTTAGGAGGCAGAATCAGGTGGATCACAGGGTCAGGAGTTCAAGACCAGGCTGACCAAGATGGTGAAACCCCATCTCTACTAAAAACATAAAAATTAGCCAGGTGTGGTGGCACTTACCTGTGGTCTCAGCTACTCAGGAGGCTGAGGCGGGAGAATCACTTGAACCTGGGAGAGAGAGGTTGCAGTGAGCCAAGATTGAGCCACTGCACTACAGCCTGGGCAACAGAGCAAGACTCCATTTAAAAAAAAAAAAAAAACACCACAGCAAACAGTGATCCAATGGAAATAGACACATTAGCATCTGGGAGGGTCTTCTGTGCTTGAGATGATTGCTCCTCATTTGTTTCTGACAGGTCCCCACAAGTAATAACATCACTGACATGTAGTCCAGGAAGATCATTTGTAGCTGAAATCAAGTAGTCTAGCTCTTTTTTGGAGAGAGCCACAACATATAGCCATGACAGTTCTAGAGTAGTGGAGCAGGTTTAACTTTGGAACTGAAGACCCACTCACCATAGGTTGCATCCAAAGATACTTTCTCCTCCGTTCTCTGTTCATTTTCTTTTCAGAGATTCTGATGTGATTGTGTTGGGGTGAGGCTTCAGCCATCTATACTTTTCATAAAGCTCCCATGATGATTCTAATGTATGCACAGTTTAAGAACTGCTCTAAGGTTCTCAAACTTTCCTGCATTTTAGAATCATCTGAGGAGCTTTTGTTAACATCCTGATGTCCCAGGCCACACTCCACACCAATTAAATCCAAACCTCTAGGGATAGGACCCAGGCATCAGTGTCTGTAAATCTCTCCAGGTGTTTCCAACATGCAAGTCAAAATTGAGAACCAGTGCTTTAAAGTGCCCTACAGATGAAAGAACACCAAAGGAGAAGAGGCCCTGGATTCCAGGCTCTTCTTTGACGCTAATTTTCATATAACCTTGGACAAGTCATTTTCCCAGTCTGGGCTTCAGTTTTCCCACCTGAGAAGTGACATTTAAGACTTATTATAGCTCTAATCCACAACCTCTATGAATGTTGCAATGGCTTTGCTAAGCCAGCTCACTTACCACGTGTTGCCTCCTACGGCTCTGAATCTATCTACCTCTCTGTTGTTGAAAGGAGGTGGTCACCTGCCTCAAAGATTAACAATCCTGGGCATTGTTTCTAAAGCAGGAGTGCATAAGGGCATCCCACTTCCTCCCAACCTCTCTAATCAGATTAAAGATGTAATGCAACCATGGTCCTGTGTAGAGTAACTGTCACTAATCAATTTGGTCGAGTCATGGTCAGAACATGGTCTGACATGGTTTGGCTGTCACCCGTGTAGGACGAGCTGCGATAGATTCGGTTTTTGTTCTTTCACAGTATCCCCAATACATCAGGTACAAACTTCCCGTTGATCTAGACAGACTTGCATCACTAGCTGTGAATCACAGAATGACAACATCTGTACCACGGACCTCTAGACTCGAAATGCCCCACTGCATTCCTTATGTACTTCTAATACCAGTGCTCAAACATCACTAAATGAAAGCCAAGGAGAAAATAATTAGCAACCAAGTGTCTAGATCCTTCTTGATAACCTACAGTTGTGCGAGTTTGGTTGTCAGAAGACCAGGATTCAAGCCTCAGTTCCCCCATACACTGGCTGCATGACTTTGGGTAAGCAAAGCTCTGCTAATAAGGCTCTCAGGCTCTCATTTCTAAAATAGGGATCTTATCTGCTACTCCTCAGAAGGGTGTACACTGGATGAGGCAAAATAAGGGAGAGCATTTTGCAAGACATTATTTCTCTACCTTTTTTCCCTTGGACCCCCTTCTCTCAAAATGCATAGAAATTCATTATTCCCTGCTGTGATATAATTCCCCCACAGATGGGTCCCATTTGATATCCCAGACATCAAGTTCCTGTAATCTAACACACAAAGGATGCAGGCCATGTGGAAATGCTACCCATTAACACAGGACTTAGGAGAAGGCAATAGGGCAATTATGAAAAAAATTCCCAATCACAATTCTGTATGAGTATTATGTGTTCTTACAAAGGAAAAGGAAATTAGGCAAAATACAAATACAAAATAGAAAGGACTTGGGTTGCTGACAAAAATGAGACTGTTCTGTGAAACAAAGGCAACAAGAGGGAGATAGAACAGGATTTTACAATGAGAAATAAAAGTTGTTATCATGACTAACAAGGATAGGCATGGTGATTTGCCCGTTTTTTGCTCCAGTTCTTCCAAACCGGGCATACTTTTCAGACCAGGGAAAGCAAACGCATTCAGCTGCTGAAATGCTTCTAAGCTGTCAGATTTCAAAGAATCTTCTTATTCTGAAGGAGATCCATTTTTTACAAGTATAGGTTATCTGAAAATGACGTGGAGGACGGAAATGATGAAAATAGTGACAAAGGAAGAGTTATCCCAAGTTACAGATGAAGACACTGGAATTTAGAAGTTAACCCCACATAAAGCCAATAAGTCTCATCCCAGACTCAGCTCTTCTCTCTGCACCACAAGAATGCTATGGAAGATGTATTGTCAAACAAAAATATTTGCACCATTTATCTGAAAATCAGACTACTGTCAACCTCAGTACAGCCCAGGCATAGACAATAATAATCATGTGCTAAGTACTTCATATGGCCCAGGGTATCTTTAAAATAACTTGCCTATATTCACTTATTTAATTCAAAGCAACCCCCTGAGTAGATGCCATTATTTCCCTATTTTATAGATGAGGAAACAAACAGATGTTAAGTAGCTGCCAGAGCTCACACAGCTAAGAACTGTCAGAGCCCAAATTCAACACTGGCCATTGGCTCCAAATCCCACATTCATAATCACTATTTGATACCGTACATGAATCAAAGACTCCAAGCATTAATAATAACTACCCCAAAACGCTGACAAATATCTCACTATTTCTTAAGCCCCACTTGGAGCCTCACTGACCCTTATTTAATATCTAATTGCTAACAAGCTTGCAAAAAACTTTCACGTGCAAGGCTAGCATGACCTGGCCCATGCCTCCAGCTCTACCTTCGTCTTCTGCCATTCTCTCCCCATGCTCCAGCCTCACAAGCATGTTTTGATGCCCCTCCTCGGGGCCTTGCCACCTGCTCTTCCCCTTGCCTAGAATGTTCTTTTCATACTCACCCTTCAGACCTCACTTTAAATGCCACTTCCTCATGGAACTTTACCATCATTCTACTTTTTCATAATACTTCTCTATCAGATCACTTACCACAGCTATAGATTTGTTTGTGTGGTTATTGAATTTACAAGGGCAACAGTAGAGGCAGTTCTGCTCACCCCTGTATGAAGTGTACGTGCTCTGGAACACAATGGCTGTAAAATAAATATTTGTTAGCTGCATTAGTTAATTAGTGACACTATTGCACATTTGTCTTCATAATGCTGGAAGATGAATGGACAAGGGTAGCATTAATCTCGTTTTAAACATGAGGGTACTCAAGACCTGAAATATTTCGAGTGATTTGCCATAATACTACTCCTAATAAGTGGTGGAGCTAGAATTCAACTCATTCAAGTTCAGGTGGTCCAAGTGCCCAATGCTGCCCTTTGTCCACTCCATGCAATGAATAAAGTGTGCTGTTTTCAATAGCAAGTAAGTTGCAGACTCACAGGGCTAGGCAAATATACCATCAAAACCAGATCTATGCCCATTTGCCTTTCTCATTTCCCCAGAATCAAAAAACACGAATGTTCTGTTGTTGACTGATAGTCACTGAAAGGCCCCAGTTTTAGGCACTATGTAGAACAAGCCCTTGGTTCTAAACATTATCTAATAAGATAGAAAGTCAAATTAGCAATTTCGAGTCGTCCTTGGAGTTTAGTCCAAAAACATCAATAAGATTAACTCGGCATTTGTTTAGAGTCAACAGAAACAGTAACCAAATGCACAGAAAATAAATAGTCCGAGTGCCCTTCATCAGAGCATTGACCTTTCAGCTCTGGGATCCTTCACATAGAAGATGAGAAGCATGGATTTGGTGATCTCTAAGTTTTTTTTCTTCTCTAAATTCATGGTCTTTCAAATACACTAGTATATTTGCTCACAATCTGGCGAGAATATTTTTGGGACTAATTAGGTTTTTTTAATCTATTTTCCTCCTTACTATTCAGGAAGGTAGAAGTCTCCTCCTCCTGGCCGAGTATATTTAAAAAAAAAAAAAAAAAAAAAAAGGAAGGTAGAATTCACTGCATCCAACCTTTAGAGATGATGCGAGGCAGGTGTTACGCTCAGGGTTAGGTTTCAGCCCCAGCTGAGGGCTGAGGGGAGTGGGTGGACGTGGGGCAGGGATCTGGCAGAACACTTGAGACACAGCAGGTAGCCGAGACATGGCTTTATTCAGCAGCTCCCCCACAGTATCAGTGGTACTTTTATACATTATACAAACAATAGTGGCCGAGAACCAGGTGGTGAGCTTCTCCAGGTTATGTCTACATGGCTATGATTATATAAGACATGGGACTGTGCCCCTGTGCACGAAAAGTCATCCAAGTTGTTTACCTTGGCCTATGCCTGCTGCCCTATGCCTGCCTAGCTGCAGCACAGCCACGTTCCTTACAAGCCAGAACTCAAAAACTGCCTATATACAATTCCTTTCCCAGCATTTTTTTTCTTCAAAACGCCCAAGACCCTAAATGGGAAGAAAGAATTTGAGAAATAGAGTTGAGAACAGGTCTGTAAATCTAGAGAGATAATGACATATAGACAGCTCCCCGGCTGTATGGTAACCACACCTGATAGCAGTAGCTTAAGCATGCCGGTAGAATGACCTTGTACAGCAGACGCATCTGAACGTGTGTTCCAAGACAAGGAATTCAGGAGTAGCCAACCCAGAGATTCATTTCTTGGTTATAGGGAATATCTGAGCCAACGGCCAACCCATGGAACACGAGCCATAGAGGAGACTGAGACCCTGAGATGGGGGCTAAACGAGGGTTGCCAAGTAGAGGTTGTTGGAGGGTGTTAACTGAAAATGCCCTTCCAACTGTATGCTGTTTGCAAGTAGTTTCAAGGGGTTCAGAATCATGCTGTTGACTCCAATGGGTACGGCACCAGGTTCAAGAGGCTGAAGAGACCCAGAGCCAACAAGCAAAACACTGGGGGCTTACCCGCAGAGGAGAGAGTTCGGTGCTGGCAGGCCAGGCAGGAGAATCACCTTACACACAATCTCATGTTGGCAGGCTGAGCAAGATAGCCACCTTACAGGCAGTTCGGTGGTGGTGGTGGTGGTGGTGGTGGTGGTGGTGGTGGTGGTGGTCTGGACGGGATAACCGCACGACGAAGCAGCAGCGGGCTAGGCAGGAAAGCTGCAACCACTTGCGAACGACCTGCAGTTTATATAGGATTTTTACTTAACACGCTGCCCCTAACAACGTCCACCTGGCAACCTTCATTTAACCCGAAACTCGGAGCCTCAATCCCCTGTCTGGCTCTCATTCCATGGGTCAGCTGGTGGCTCAGCTATTTCTCATAGACAAGGAATAATCTCCACGTCGGCCACGCCCAGATTCCCTAGTTTGGAACACAAATTCAGGTGCACCTGTCATACAGGATCATTTTAAGGCTATGCTTAGGTTATTGCTTTCAGGTGCAGTTACCCTGCAGGGAGGTAAGTTTGAGCAAGAGCATGCCCTGAGCTTGGGAGCTTCAAGCTGAAATCAAGTTGATTTCCAGAAAAAAAATTTCAGTGCAGTATTTCCTGGATTTCTGAGTTAGTTAACTGTAATTCCTATCACTTGAATATGATAACCTGTATCAAGACCAATGAGATGTAGTTGCAATTGAGCAGACTTGCAGAGGAGAAAATAGCACAGACAGAGCAAACTGCCCTTAGAACTGACTGAGAACAGCAGATAAGAATATTCCCCCAATTTTGTGAAGAGGGAAGGAATGGCTTTGACTGGGTAAGAATTTAACAGTGTACAATTCAGTCATTATTTTCTGAAGTCTTAGAGCCTAGCACTTAATAGACATTTTAAATGATTCATTCATTTTAATTTTTAGCTACTGGTATAATTGTTCATTTAAGTTATGTTACTATATTAAGAACTGTCTCAGGAATAAATTTTCTATGCTCATATAACCATAGCTACTTTAGCCAGACTGGTTTTTGGCATCTCATATCTCTCATTGTCAACTGAAAATACACATCTCATAATTGAAAAGAAGCACCAGCAAAAATCCCCAGGAGAGATAAATCACTTGCAAATACATTTAATAGTTTTTCGTCATGCTTTTATTATAAGGAATAATGACTTGAGAGGTGAATACTTCAGATCAATTAAGAGTAGTAAACATTTCCATTTTATGCTCTAAAATTAACCCCCAAAACAACAATATGAATAAGAAACAGAAGTACAATCTCCATTTTTATAAATACAGAAGACATAAAACCCAGAACCACAACATATTAAGATAGAAAAATGATGGAATGGGAACACCCATCTAGCCAAGAAAAAGCCAACTTAGGGCAAACAAATCTTAACAATTGTATCTGTGCCTGGTGAGGCAGCAGGCACAGGGGAGGAAGCAGGCTAGAAAAAAAAGAGAAATTATTTAGAAGTGGTGTAAGAAACAATTAGACCCCAGATAATTCCCCAACACTAACAGGTGAAAATGCCTCCAATCCCTGAAGGTGATGGGCAGCATATTCTGGGTGAAAGTACATAAGATACTATAGAAGTGAGGATGCCAGGCACAAATGAGATGCTGACCTAAAACCAGGAGCTAATGTTAAAGTTTATGTGCTGAACAGAAACCCTCAGATCCTCTTTCCCTGAGCAGTTTCAGTCTTTATCCTGAAAGCAGTTTCAGCCCAGTCTTTACCCCTCAAGCAGTAGACTAGATGCTATTTTCCTGGTAAAAATTGAACCACCCCAGAGTAAAAGACAGTAAGAAATTAACATGTAAGGATTTCCAACCAAAAAGCAGGATAATCATTTGGTTGTCCTTTGAGGATGATATGATTTGGATCTGTGTCCTCACCCAAATATCGTGTTGAAATATAATCCCCAATGCTGGAAGTGGGCCTGGTGGGAGGTGATTGGATCATGGGGGCAGTTTCTCATGGTTTAACACCATCCCCCCGGTGCTGTCATTGTGACAGTGATAATGAGTTCTCATGAGATCTTCTTGTATAAAAGTTTATGGCATCTCCCCATTCTGTCTCCTGGTCCTGCTCCTGTCATGTAAGGTGTTTGTTCCCACTTTGCCTCCATGATTGTAAGTTTCTCAAGGCCTCCCTGGAAGTAGATGTTGCCATGCTTCCTGTACAACCTGCAGAATTGTGAGCCAATTAAACCTCTTTTCTTTATAAATTACCCAGTCTCAGGTAGATCTTTATAGCTGTGCAAGAATGGAATAATACAAAAAAAAAAAAAAAAAAAAAAAACTGGTATTGAGGAGTGAAGCACTGCTATAAAGATACCTGAAAATGTGGAAGCAGCTGTGCAACTGGAAGTTTTGGAACTTTCTAGAGACTTGTTAAATAGTTGTGACCACAATGCTGCTAGTGATATGGACAATGATGTCCAGGCTGAGGAGGTCTCAGATGGAAATGAGGGACTTATTAGGAACTGGAGTAAAGGTCACTCCTATGTTTTAGCAAAGAGCTTGGTTGGACTGTGCCCCTGCCCTAGGGATTTTGGAACTTTGAACTTGAGAGAGATGATTTAGGGTACCTGGTGGAAAAAATTTCTAAGCAGCAAAGTGTTCAAGATGTGGCCTGGCTGCTTCTAACAATCCATGCACAAATGTCTGAGCAAAGAAATGACCTGAAGCTTGAACTTATATTTAAAAGAGAAGCAGAGCATAAAAGTTTGGAAAATTTTTAGGCTGGCCATGTGGTTAAAAGAAAAGCTCATTTTCAGGGTAGGAATTCAAGTAGGTTGCAGAAATTTGCCTAAGAGGAAAAGAGCCAAGTGCTAATATCCAAGATAATGAGAAGGCCTTCAAGGCATCTCAGAGAGATTTGCAGCAGCCTCTCCATCACAGGCCCACAGGCCTAGGAGGGAAGAATGGTTTTGTGGGCCAGGCCCAGGGCCCTGCCACCCTGCACAGCCTCAGGACATTGCTCCCTGTGTCCTAGCCATTCTAGCTCCAGCCATGGCTCAAAGAGGCCCAGGTACAGTTCAAACCACTGCTTCAGAGGGTGCAAACTGTAAGCCTTGGCAGTTTCCGTGTGTTTTAAAGCCTGCTTGTGCACAGAGTGCAAGAGTTGAGGCTTAGCAGAGCAATTAGACAAGAAAAAGAAATAAAGGACATCCAGATTGGCAAAGAGGAAGTCAAACTGTTGCTGTTTGCTGATGACATGATTGCATACCTAGAAAACCATAGAAACTCCTAAAAAAAGCTCCTAGAACTTATAAAAGAATTCAGCAAAGTTTCCAGATATAAAATTAATGTACACAAATCAGTAGCTCTCCTATACACCAACAATGGCCAAGCAGATAATCAAATCAAGAACTCAACCCCTTTTATAATAGCTCCAAAAAAAATAAAATATTTAGGAATATACCTAAACAAGGAAGTGAAATTCCTCTGCAAGGAAAACTATAAAACACTGTTGAAAGAAATCATAGATGACACAAACAAATGGAAACACATCCCATGCTCATGAATGGATAGAATCAATATTGTGAAAATGACCATACTGCCAAAAGCAATCTACACATTCAATGCAATTCCCATCAAAATGCCACCATCATTCTTTGCAGAACTATGGAAAAAATCCTAAAATTCAGATGGAACCAAAAAAGAGCCCATGTAGCCAAACCAAGGCTAAGCAAAAAGAACAAATCTGGAGGCATCACACTACCTGATTTCAAACTATGATATAAGGCCATAGACATCAAAACAGCATGGTACTGGTATAAAAATAGGTACATGGACCAATGGAACAGAATAGAGAACCCAGAAATAAACCCAAATAACTATAGCCAACTTATCTTTGACAAAGCAAAAGAAACACAAGGTGGGGAACAGACACCCTTTTTAACAAATGGTGCTGGGATAATTGGCTAGCCACATGTAGGAGAATGAAACTGGATCCTCATTTCTCACCTTATGCAAAAATCAACTCAAAATGGATCAAGGACTTAAATGTAAGACCTGAAACTATAAAAATTCTAGAAAATAACATTGGAAAAACCTTTCTAGACTTGGCTTAGGCAAGGATTTTATGACCAAAAACCCAAAAGCAATGCAATTAAAAAGATAAATAGCTGGTACTGCATCAAACTAAAGAGCTTTTGCATGGCAAAAGGAACAGTCAGCGGAATAACCAGACAACCCACAGAGTGGGAGAAAATCTTCACAATCTATCCATCTGACAAACAACAAATATCCTGAATCTACAACAAACTCAAACAAATTAGCAAGAAAAAAACAAAAAATCCCATCAAAACATGGGCTAAGGACATTAATAGACAATACTTAAAAGAAGATATATAAATGGGCAATAAACATATGAAAAAATGCTGAACATTACTAATGATCAGGGAAATGCAGTTCAAAACCTCAATGTGATACCACCTTACTCCTGCAAGACTGGCTGTAATCAAAAAATGAAAAAAGTAACAGATGTTGGCATGGATGTGGTGAACAGGAAACACTTCTACACTGCTGATGAAAATGTAAACTAGTACAACCACTAAGGAAAATAGTGTGACATTTCCTTAAAGAACTAAAAGTAGAACTACCATTCAATCTAGCAATCTCACTACTAGGTATCTACCCAGAGGAAAAGAAGTCATTATGCAAAATGAGTATTTGCACATGCATGTTTGTAGCAACACAATTCACAATTGCAAAATCATGGCACCAACCCAAATGCCCATCAATCAACGAATGCAGAGGGCAATGCAGAGGGGAAATGTGGGGTTGGATCCCCCATACCACATCTCCATTGGAGAACTGCCTCGTGGTGCTATGAGAAACGAGTTACCATCCTTGGGTTTCCAGAATGGTAGATCCACCAACAGCTTGTACCATACACCTGGAAAAGCTGCAGGCACTCAATGCCAGCCCACAAGAGCAGCCTCAAGGACTGAACCCTGCAAAACCACATAGGTAGAGATTCCCAAATCTTTGGGAGCTCACTCCTTGCATCAGTGTGCTCTGTATGTGAGACATGGAGTCAAAGGAAATTATTTTGGAACTTTAAAGATTAATGACTCCCTTGCTGGGTTCTGGACTGGCATGGGGCCTATAGCCCATTTATCTTGGCTGATTTCTCCCTTGTGGAATGGTTGTATTTACCCAATGCCTATACCTCCATTGTATCTTGGAAGTAGCTAACTTGTTTTTAATTTTACAGGCTTATGTGTGGAAAGGACTTGCCTTGTCTCAGGTGAGATGTTGGACTTTTGAGTTAATTTTGGAATGAGTTAAGACTTTGGGAGACTGTTGGGAAGACATGGTTGTATTTTGCAATGTGAGAAGACCATGAGATTTGGAAGGGGTCAAGGGCAGAATGTTGTGGTTTGGATGTGTCCTCACCTAAATTTCATGTTTAAATGTAATCCCCAATGCTGGAGATGGGGCCTATTGGGAGGTGATTGGACCACGGGGGCAGTTTCTCATGGCTTAACATCCCTCCTTGGTGCTGTCATGGCAATAGTGAGTTCTCATGAGATATAGTTGTTCACAGGTGTATGGCACCTCCCCACTTGCTCATAGTCCTTCTCCTGCCATAAAAGACACCTGTTCCCACTTTGTCTTCTGCCATAATGGTAAGTTTCCTCAGGTCTTCCCAGAAGTAGATGCTGCCATGCTTCCTGTACAGCTCATGAAACCATGAGCCAATTAAACCTCTTTTCTTTATAAATTACCCAGTCTCAGGTATTTTTCATAGCAGTGCAAGAATGAACTAATACAGAGGCCCATCAGTCAGCAATATCAATGCACAGTGGCTTTCAATAAGCTTTTAGCTATCACTATTAAACATGAATGGACAGCCATAGATTATTAGAAGCAAATGAACAATGTCTCCAACGTGAATGGTAAAGAAGAAAACAAATAGGGAATTTGGAGAAAACAAATAATGCAGAAAATGGGGGAAATCTTTAAAAATAATTACATTATCATCAGAGGGAAAATAAAAGATATTGGATTCATGAAAAAGAATAAGATGCTATGTCATGGGCTGGGCATGGTGGCTCATGCCTGTAATTCCAGCACCTTGAGAGGCTGAGGAGAGTGGATCACAAGGTCAAAAGATCAATACCATCCTGGCCAACATGGTGAAACTCCGTCTCTACTAAAAATGCAAAAATTAGCTGGGTATAGTGATGCATGCCTGTAGTCCCAGCTACCGGGGAGGCTGAGGCAGGAGAATCACTTGAACCCAAGAGGCGGAGGTTGCAGAGAACTGAGATTGTGCCACTGCACTCCAGCCTGGTGACAGAGCAAGACTCCATCTCAAAAAAAAAAGAAAATAACAGATGCTATGTCATAAAGGATCAGTTAGAGAAAGGAAAGAACATTTACTAATTAAAAATATAACAACTAATAAAAATTTCAGTGAAATGGTAGTAGTCCACCAAATACCCAGACCAATAAATGGAAAAGATCAGGGTAAGGTGTATGTTCTGAAATTTCAGAATACCAAGAATAAGAGGGACAATTCTAAATTTCCACAGAAAAGGAAAAACGTTTGCAAAGTTTCAGGAATCTGCATTACATTCCATATCTCAGCAGCAGCTTTGGAAGCTAGCAAATCATGAAGTAATTTTGAAGAGAAAATTAGTTTTATTTAAAATTTTGTACCCAGGCAAGCTATCAACTAAGTATGAAGGTAGAAGAAAAAAAAAAGGCATCAGGTGTACAAAGTTTAAAAACGATCCCTTCCCTTGGACCTTTTCTAAGGAAACTACAGAATGATATGCTCCAGTAAAATAAGAGAATCACCAAGAAAAAGAAAAGCAACTGAGGAAAGAAAAGCAAAGAGAATTTTCAGGACAACAGTGAAATGAAATGCAAAGATAACAGTTGTGAATTAGACTAAGGAAGTAACCAGTCCAGAGCAGGACAATGAAGGTGAGAAAAAATATCTACACAATAAGATGAAACAAATTTTATCTGATAAGTTTGTGTGAAATTGAATGAAGAGGCATTTTACAATGGTAATGGAGGTGAGGGAAATTATCGATGGGTTCAAAAACATATAAGTAAATTGAAGAAGAGAGAGAGCAGGAGAAGAAAGAAGAAAGAATGAGAATTATAATCTCCAGAAGAAAAAAAGCAGAAAGTTGTAATAGAAAGAAACCATAATCACTTGGATCACTTGAATCTAGATTTAACCAAACTACATGAAATAATCAGTGGATTTTTAAAAGTTGAAAAAGAGATAAAACTCTCATCTGCTACAGGAAGTCAAAGATGTCTAAAACTGAAGACTAAAAATACGTTATTTGAAAATATGGGGATAAATACAGAAAACATAGCTTAAACAATTATTGGTGGATGTCTCTGGAAAGCAGACCAGCAATGGTCAGGGGAAGCAGTGCGAGTGGAAATAAAATAAAGGTCTAAAATAAAATAGAGGTATTTGGGGATTTTAAAAGATTTTTAGCATTATATATGCATTCTTTTCATAAAAAACACAAATTAAGTGTTTAAAGACAGCTAATTCCAGGACTTCAGCATAGGCCCTTCATAAGAAATATAATAATATGAGCAAAATCCAGACTTACAGTACTTGAAAAACTTAAACACATTTTCCTTTAATCGTGAGTACTATTGATTTCCCTTTACTTGAAAGAAAATCAATGATTCCTCTTAAATGAGGGAAGTCATGAAATTGCTTCTTTACTACTGCAGTAAACATCAGCCATTCTGATGATCAACAAAGTACTTTTTAATGTTTTTATTATTCTAAAAAGAAAACCACTATTCGGGGAGCTTCTGACCATTTTTGAAGGCCTCTGGAACTGTCCTATTTGCAAAGCTACGAGGATATATCATTTAGTCACGTCAACGTAAAGCAATTATCCAATCATTGTTTTCGGAGAAAAATGGGAAGCCACTTCATATCCAAATGCAAACAGTACTGCCTGAGATGTTCACTGTTGAGTTTAGTCATGTAAACTAAAGGTCTGTATAACTAAACCGTACCTTGAGGAGAGAACAGAAACAGAATTCCCAGAGGAAGGATTATTATTATACACGAGGTTCTCTATACTCCCCTCTCCACTCAGACACATGCACAATCACATAGGGTTGTTTAAGGCTGAATGACCAACACTGTGAAACCTGTGTGTGGACTATTGTGATTGTTCAAACTGGAACAGAAAGTCTATACTGAGCTGTAATTTGAGGCAGTTAAGTAAGATCGCTATGTTTGTGTTTGGAGCAAACTAGAATAGGGATGATCCTGGTCACAAAAAGGTGATGCTAGAACAGCTTCTGATCTAGCATGATGAGGAATGACTGCAGGGGCAGGGTTGTGGCAGATAGGGGCTCAACCACTATGACAGCCCCTGCCAAGGACGTGGTCTTGCACCATAACCTGGATTACTTGATCTTGAAAGTAACACTGTGCCCCAGCAGAACCAGAAGTAGCAGCAAAAAAACTGGGATTTTCAGCAGCCTGAACAAACACTTTAACTGGTCACTTTGGACTTAGTAGGTAAATTTGGGGTTCCAGGAAACATCAGAGAAGAAACCTTCTGGAGAAAAATGAACAGTTCATACATTGCAATGGATGGAGACACTATGTCATATTTATTTGAATAGCAAATACGTTGTGGCCTCTTTATATCCTAAGCTGATGAGATAGATATATGTAGCAATTTGTTTTACATTGATGTTACAGGTCGTGGGGGTGGATATGGGTGGAGTAATTTTTTAAGAACACCTTTAATTCAACCACTTGGAATAAGTACTGTTGGTATTTTGGGATATATACCTTCAGAAATGTTTCCTGTGTAAATATACAAAAACAGATATGAGGCAGAGTTAGTCCCCCCAAAATTAGTTCATACTTTGCAAACTGTTTTATCATCTTTTCTCAGCTAAAAAAATAATGTGAATAACTTTCCATATCAAATATAGATCCACATCATTTATAGCAATTGAATTATATTTCATCAAATTGATGTGCCATAATTTTTAATCAGTTCTATGTTAATGAATAATTTAAATATCTTTCAATTAAAAATACTGTAAATAGCATTGTAGAGATATCTATAACGTCTGTTCCTTATATCGCTACCCTCATTGTATCTTCTAGTACTGTTGCAATGGCTTCATGAATAATATCATTTTGTCTAGTCTTGGCTCTTTCACAGTGATTCTCTACTTAATTTCTAAACTAACTTTCACTATGAAATAATGTCCAAGTTACAAACATGACAGAGGATTCTTCATGACCTAGACTCTATTGATATTCCTTATTATGTGCACAGTATTCTTTTTACAACCTGACATTTAGAGAGGGCTACCCTCTCCAACACATGCTCAACTATAGTGTTCAGTCATAGGAAACAGTCATTAGTTATATAAATTCACAGCAGGGCCCACCAGAGCTATCCCTAGAATGTGCAGGGCTCTGGACAATATTTTATTTTAAAGTGCATTGCAAAATTCATGGGTCCATGGAAGTTACAATAATTACCAATTAAGAATAATGGGTCAAGAAAGGTATTTTGATTGACTTACTGTCCAATCAGTGCATGTGAAGGCTCTTCAGAGTGCCAAGGCACCACGTCTTTCTGTTCAGCCCCATCAATGCCATATTTCTCACCATAAAAAAAAATAGCCATATACTTTTTCTCAACACCCTAGCTACTCAGAATCTCTTTGTATTGAAATAACATAGACGTGTTTGCCTTTGCAGTCCCCTAATGTTGTTTATTTAGAGCTGGATACATCATTACTCATGATGCTGCATCATCCATCACACTGCCTATGAAGCTGGCTTCTAAAGGATTATCTTAAAAGTTGTTATTGCACTTCATTGGTGAAGCCCATAAATGTTCAATTTACCCACAGTAATCAAGGAAAATATGGACAAAAATTTATTTTCCAACCATGTTAAATTTATCACTCAAAACTCAATAAAATAAACATAGAACAACACATCTTCCAACCATGTCTTCCGTGTAATCGCTGCATTCTTGGAATGTGAACTTTTCATGGTAACCATACACCTGTGTTCCACACATTGCCACCTAAAAGGAGGATAGTTGGGGGCCTGGGGCAGCTATAAAAGGAGCAGTCCCATTCACAAAGGGCCAGCTTATGGCCAACCTCTGAGAGAATCGTATCAACACACTGACTGGAGGCAGAGAGGACAAGGATCAGAAAGTCCTACTGGTGTCACAGAACAAAGGTCTCCAAAGCCTATGGAAGACAAAGGCATATCACAACTGGAAGACTGACCATAGGTGTGCAAACTGAAGAAGGGTGAAGTGACTATTCTGGGTGCTAATGGAGGGAGGTACTGCAGGTAAATGACACCACTCCCCACCTTGATCCCTGCCACATTGTGCTGTAGACTGGAAGAGGCACCATGGCCAAGACACATGGTGAAGGCAAGAGAAGACACAAACCCACGCATATAGCTCAAGCCCAAGGTGGACCATCAAAGCCCAGATCTCAGAACTCATCCTGGGTCTGATGTGATGAAAGTCACCCAAAGTTAGTGTGTCAGCATTATTCTGGTGGTCTGATATCATGTGATTCCACAGAACATATTGCAGTGGAGCAATCCTCCCTCATGGAATCAGCCCAGCTGCAGGGCCCCAGGACAACCCCACGGGCACAGTTCTGAAAGTCACTGGAGCCATCTCTTTTTTTTTTTCTTTTGGACACTGAGTCTCACTCTGTCACCCAGGCTGGAGTGCAGTGGTGCAATCTTGATTCACTGAAACCTCCACCTCCCAGGTTCAAGCAATTTTCATGCCTCAGCCTCCCATGTAGCTAGGACTACAGACATGTACCACCACACTTGGCTAATTTTTGGCATTTTTAGTAGAGATAGGGTTTCACCGTGTTGGCCAGGCTGGTCTCGAACTCCTGACCTCAAATGATCCACCTGCCTCGGCCTCCCAAACTGCTGAGATTACAGGTGCCCGGCACCCAAGAGGGTCTTAGAATTTTTTGTGAAGGTACTCCAAAGCTTAGGGTCCAGTCAGGTCCTGCTTACCCAGGTCTAAGAAAGTACTATTGTTTACATTCTACTACATATCTCATTCATTTCACAGTCTGTAGTTGAATACTCCTTCTTTAAAAAAAAAAATCAAGAAGATATAGTTCTGCTCTCAGTTTGGAACAATCTCATTTTTGGTTTGTAAGCTTGCTTTTCTCTTAAGCTAGGTCTACTGATATAAATATTTGCCCAAATTTGGAATGAAAAATTCTGTTTCTCAGAAAGTTAAACATAGAACTACTATACAACCCAGCAATTCCACTCATATGTATATACCCAGCAGAAATGAAAAGAGCCACTCAAACAAGTGCATGTACAGGCAAGTTCATAGTAGCATTATTCACAATAGCCAAAAGGTGGAAGCAATCCAAACATGTATCAATGGATGAACTGGTAGACAAGGTATGGTATATACAGAAAATGGAATATTATTCAACCTTTAAAAGGAATAAGTTACTGCTGCAAGCTACAACATGAATGAACCTCAGAAAAATCATGTAAGCAAAAGAAGCCAGACACAAAAGGACAAATATTGTATGATTCCATTTATATGAAATATCCAGAATAAGTAAAGTCATAGAGGCAATGCAGATTGGTGGTTGCCAGAGACAGTGGGGAGGAAAAAATGAAAAGTAACTGCTTAATAGGTAGATGTTTTCCTTTGGGAGTTATGAAAATATTTTGGAACTAAGTAGAAGTGGAGCTTGCGCAACATTGTGAATGGCTTAAATGCCAATAAATTGCTCACTTTAAATTAGCTAATTTTATTTTCTGTGGATTTCACTCCAATTTTTTTTTAATCTTAACCATTAAGATATTTTCAGGCCAGGTGTGCTGGCTCACATCTGTAATCCCAGCACTTTGAGAGGCCAGAGAGAATCCCTGGAGTCCAGGGGTTTGACACCAGCCTGGGCAACACGTTGAGACCCTATCTCTACAAATAGCCTGTTACAAGGTATGTCACCATTACAAGGTGACAGCACTTTGTAAAAAAAAAAAAAAAAATACCCAGGCAAGGTTGCACACACCTGTGGTCCCAGCTACTCGGGGGCCGAGGTGGAAAAACTGATCGAGCCCAGTAGATCAAGGTTGCAGTGAGCCAAGATCACACCACTGTACTCCAGCCTGGGTAACAGAGCAAGACCCTGTCTCAAAAAAATAAAAATAAATAAATAAAGCTATTTATTTTCAACTTAGTTCATAATAAGTTATACTCAAATACAAAATCAGATCAACTGTGATGATTTGTAGTCATGTTAATGATTATTATTTCTCATGAAACAGAATATTACTGAGAAAAGGCTCCAAAATATATCCACTTGGTGATCGTTTTCAGAGAAAAGAAATAACGGTGAGGGGAAAGGATGCTAAAAAGAAAAAATGTCTATATAGAAAAAGAACTGGAAAGAAAGATATTATATTTGCATCTTAAGAAAGTAATCTTTTTATCATGAGGATTTTTTTCCATAAGATATTAGGGTACGGGTGGTATTTCGTTACATGAGAAAGTTCTTTAGTGGTGATTTATGAGATTTTGGTGCACCCATTTTTAAATGGGAAAAGAAACACACATCAGCAGTTGACCTTGGAAACTATACAACAATCAGAAATCCACTTTGTAACCAAAACCCTAAAAATATTACCTTAGCATGGTGGTTCTCCATAAAGATAGTTGCTGTCTGTTCAACAAATATATTACCACCAAAGAGATAACAGCAAGTACAACCTACAAATTTACAGTGTTTCTCTGTCCATTGTTCAAAAGATGGAATTCACTGGAAGGTGGAAGGATGAAGCAGGCAATGTGATTCATCCACATAGGAGTTTAATCTTATTATAGCCATTATCTTCTAAGTGAATATATAATGCAAACAATGCTGTATTTCTTTTTAGACTGCTGTTATCATTTCCAGATATTAAAATAATTATTTTAAGCTGTTATAGCCTACAGCCAAAATGAAATAGCACAGGAACTATAAAGTTTTGTAAAACAAAACATGTAAGTAGTCAAATTGGGCTTATCACACCCCTGCCAGATAAAAAGGCTGATCATCAGTCAAGAAATAAGCACATTAATCCTGAAGGAAAAAAACATTTGCATTTCTATAATGTGAAATTACTCCTGCACTAAAAGATCTTGTTGAAAAAATTTAATGTATTTCTTCCAAAACAATTTTTAAAAGGTACTTCAATGCTGGGATTTCTTTTGCACAAAAAAATGAACTAAAAATCATCTACTTTCATAGTATAATAAATTTTTAGGAGTAATTGTTCTTCAACAGAGATAGCTCCACTATAAATGTGCATGATTTTCTAGATAATATTAAAAGCAATGCAATTTCAGTTATGGTAATGGATATGGTTCTTACCTGATAATGATCACAGGTCAAGAGTTTAAAACATAAAGCAGAACATGCTTTGCACTTTTTAAAGTCAAGTGAGCGACTGAAACTTGGCTTTGCTATGAAAGACAGTGGCCTCTTTTTGCCCCAACTGCTTGAGGTAGAAGTGGGGGCAGAGTGTTGCTTAGAAATCCTGCGTCCCTCCTTTCATTTACGCTCTTATCTCTCCCAAACCAGAACTGTTCTTTCCTTTGGAAAAGAGTGTAATTCTCAGTTATCTAGGCAAATGAGAGTCATGCATAACGAGAATAAGTCAATTTCTTAGTTAATCTCAAACCCCCGTTTCAGCCCTGTTTTATTAGTGTCCTAGGCTTCCTTAATAAATTGATGAAACAGAATCCGTAGGTTAAGATAAATAAATAAATAGTCCTCTAATTCATTCAGAGTGACAGCACCTTGTAAAATTGTGGCGACCTCTCAAGGTCCTATAGTGTCATTTTTTTCCAGCTGCTACAGCACTCCCGGACTTGAAGTCTGGTTCTGCCCTTTCTGACAGGGGAAGCGGAATGCAGCACAGTTTAATTAGACCATTTGGACTGTTCATTCGCTTAGGTGTTTATGAACCGAATCCAATGGATCCAGAAAATTTACTCAGGTGTAAGAAATGAGGAGAAAGATCATTGCCTTTGATGTAGCAGATAACAGCAAACTCTAAGAAAAAAAATCTCAAAGGAAAGTCAATTTTTCAATAACCTGGAGACCACAGTTTAATGTGGTTTTGACAGTACATAACATCACTTTTGAGGCTTTAATGATGTTATACGATTCTCTATGAACAATAAACAAAAAACCATGGCATCATCATATTAAAACACTGATATATGGAAACACTAATACAGATTTAAAAATCAGTGACTGGACAGGAGAATATTAACTGTATTGTTAATAAAGGTTATCTTGGGGTACTAAAATTATGAGATATTCAGTAGTTATTTATATTTTTAATTTTCTCTAAATAAACATACTGCCTTTATAATAAGAAAAAAATCAATGATGATTTGTTTCTTAATTTTAAAAATTAATAGCATATACTTTTATTGAGCTGGAATTTCTAACTATTTTTCAAACTGTCTTCTCCAGGGGAGAAGCAGAGTACACAGATATTCGGGCTCCTTGTCCAAACCTCAATTTTGTTTTATTAAGGTTTCACCTAGTATTTCTTTTTTAAAAAACATGGTTCCACTGCTTTAAAAAAAAAAAGCAGTTGGAAGTCATTAATGTATTTCAAATCGTTCCTAAGAATTTACTGTATGCAAAATTCTGTGTTAAGAAAACTGAGTTAAGAAGTTGATGATTTTCTATGGTGCACACACACGCACACTCATTTCCCTTTAATCACTATTCTTTTTTTCTTCCAAGAGAAAACCTCGGTCCTATTCTGGTTTTTTCATTTCCTTCTCACCTTAATTTTACAACCCAAAAGACTAGAAACTAAGTGAGCAAGGACAGAAATGTCTTCAGACAACGAGAGACAGCAAATACTACTATTTTACATGGTATCCTTTAGTACGTGGAGGTGGAGGCAGAAAACAGTCAACTGAAAAGTTTTGGGGTGTCAAGAGATGGATGGAGGAGAAAGAATGGTTTTAAGAAGCTTATTCTTGATGTCCTTTGAGAATCTCCATTTATAATTTGCTTGCAATCAATTACACTTTGTCAGATTACTGCTTCTTGGAATTTGCACTTGATAGAGATTTGGCCTCACGATGCTTTGGTTATATACAGGTTCTAACTATAACAAGTGAAGGGAGCAACACAAAAAACATGTTTATTACATACAGCCTCCTAGAATGAAAGAAAATCTAAATAAACCTGGACAGAAAACTATCCTGGTCCTCAGCATGAATCCTAAATGGCAATAATCACTGGTGAGATTTCTTTAAGCAGCGTTTGGCATGCTTCTGAATCTAGGATGGTAGCACCAATATACACTGAGCATGGGAGTTTTCTGTTACGAAATTTGAAGTTTGCTACTCATATTCAATGTAAGTTCCAATGTTTCTTTTAGGATATTGATGTACACACATGAGTTTACGTGTATGCACAGACGCACTTGGGCCAGGAATAATGGATTCCTATCCATGAGACCTGATATGGCTCATTAAAGACAAAAACTGAACAAGTATGGAAATTGAGTTTATTCGGGTTATAGCAATGAGGAGCACCCCAGATCCAAAGATCAGAGAGTCCCAGTAGGGTGGCTTTGTCTTACACCTTTATAGGTAGGTGTAGACAAGTTATAGGTGGGGTGGTTTACAGTTGGGATTGATTTTGCAATCAAGAGACGTCTCAGTCAATAAGCTTAAAAGAAAATGTCTATCTCTGTGTCTAGCTAGTTACAGAAGGACAAACAATTCAGCTAATTATTCCTAAGACAAAGCATGTGAAATTGGAGGGTGTGTATATGGCCTTGTCACAGGTAAACAAGGGAATACTCTGTGCATCTTATTTGTCATGAGAAAGAGTCAAGAGTGGACAATAAGTCTTATATAAGTCACTTGGGAAGGGTGGTTGGTGACAAGCTGTTTCCCAGAACAGAAAACTGTTACTGTTTTCAGAGCTCAGGTGAAATTCAACATTGTCAGCCACAGTGAACTATTGAGGGAAAGAAATGAGTGCCTGAGACTCTCACATAAAAAGCACAACTTCATGATATCACTGGCTTCTGAGGCTAGGTGTGACTAATTAATTATTATAAGTAGCATTCATCCAAGCTCAACACTTGTGCATTTTACCACTTGCAGAAGTTGGAAAAAAAAAAGTATCTAAAATTGTTTTCCCACTGCTTGGGATTAGAATAAATGTGATGAAAGCTGGGGGTACCTAACAGGCAAAAGGACATATTACTGACCAAACTGTGTTTTAGATGTCATGTTGTGACACAACAAAACAAACTTTTTAGTGAAGTAGCATGGTACAGGGGAGGGCACACAGATGAAGTTGAAGTTGAAATTCCAGAACAGACCCCTCAGAAATAACACCACACATTTACAACCATCTGATCTTCAGCAAACCTGACAAAAACAAGCAATGGGGAAATGATTCTCTATTTAATAAATGGTGCTGGTAAAACTGGCTATCCATATGCAGAAAACAGAAACTGGACCCCTTCCTTACACTTTATGCAAAAATTAACTAGATGAATTAAAGGCATAAATGTAAAACTCAAACCATAAAAATCCTGGAAGAAAACCTAGGCAATACAATTCAGGACATAGGCATGGGCAAAGACTTCATGACTCAAACACCAAAAGCAACGGCAACAAAGGCCAAAATTGACAAATGGGATCTAATTTAACTAAAGATCTTCTGCACAGCAAAAAAGAAAAACAAGCAAATAAAAAAAAAAACTATCATCAGAGTGAACAGGCAACCTATAGAATGGGAGAAAATTTTTGCAATCTACCCATCTGACAAAGGTCTAACATCCAGGTTCTATAAGGAACTTAAACAAATTTGCAGTAAAGAACAACCCCATCAAAAAGTGGGCAAAAAATATGAACAGACACTTCTCAAAAAAAGACATTCATGTGGCCAAGAAACATATGAAAAAATGCTCATCATCACTGGTCATTAAAGAAATGAAAATCAAAACAACAATGAGATACCATCTCATGCCAGTTAGAATGGTGATTATTAAAAAGTCAGGAAACAACAGATGCTGGCAAGGCTGTAGAGAAAGAGGAGTGCTTTTACATTGTTGGTAGGAGTGTTAACAGAGTGCAACCATTATGGAAGACAGTGTGGTGATTCCTCAAGGATCTAGAACCAGAAATACCATTTGACCCAGCAATCTTATTACTAGGTATATACTCAAAGGATTATAAATCATTCTACTATAAAGACACATGCACATGTATGATTATTGCAACACTATTTACGGAACCAACCCAAATGCCCATCAATGATAGATTACATAAAGAAAATGTGGCACATATACACCATGGACTACTATGCAGCCCTAAAAAAGAATGAGTTCATGTCTTTGCAAGGACATGGAAGCCATCATTCTCAGCCAACTAACAGAAACAGGAACAGAAAACCAAACACCATATATTCTCACTCATAAGTGGGAGTTGAACAATGAGAACACATGGACACAGGGAGGGGAACATCACACACTGAGGCCTGTCGGGGAGTGGGGAGGAAGGGGAGGGAGCACATTAGGATTAATACCTAATGCATGCAAGGCTTAAAACCTAGATGATTGGTTGATAGGTACAGCAAACCACCATAGCGCTTGTATACCTGTGTAACAAACCTGCACATCCTGCACATGTATCCCAGAACTTAAAGTAAAATAAATTTTTAAAAAGTTGAAATCCAAGGTTCATCATTTATTAGCAGCATGCCTTTGGTGATTTAACCTCTTTATGCTTGATCCGGAAAAGAGTAAGGCTTACTTGGAAAATTCCATGTTTAGAGATGATTTATGGAAAGCCCTAGGGAAAGTCTATCTGGAATGTGGCAGGTACTCAGTGATGGAGCCCCACTTTCTTGCCAGGGCTAAGGATTCCCATGCTAAACTTGAGAGAAGTATATGTTTAATAGGTACATGAGTCTATGTACATTAAGTCAAACTTTTGCAGTGAGTATAATTAAAGATGTAGAAGTCGGGAATTATCACTGGTAATCTTCTGCCATTGGGAGAAAGCCAGTCTGGTCTGGTTATCATGAAGATACTCAGAGAAAAGTCAAAGACGCATGAAGCTGATACCCGACCAAGAATCTTGAGAGTATTCAGGTCCCTGGTTCTATTTATCCCTCTCTCCAGCCTCGCTTGGCTATGCTGAAGGCCAAGTTTCTGTTACTTACATCCCACAATATATTTATACAGGCAGCAATAGTTTTTATTCTATTAATAGGCAGAATGCCATGAGTAAAACAGGGACAGCTGAGAATACACATTCACTTCTCAATATCACCTCCAAATTAATGACTTATTCACTAATTCTCTGTTTTAGATTGTCTAACACAAATCTAAGAACATTAAATATAGACAATAAATTTTTTTCAAAAGATGATTTTTTTCCACTTATTTGGCATTACTTTGTTGGAATTCATCTTCAAAGAGTTAATTTCACATTGACTTTAGTTCTAATCTTCCCAGTGGAGCTTTCAATACAAGCTAATGATTTTGATGTACATCCAACTCAAGCTGTGTAATATGCTCTTCTATATGCTGTTCCATCTGGGAAACACTTAGAGATAAAGGAAATAATCTGATTATTTGCTTCATATGAATTGTTGCTCTGAAAATTAGTTTTTTAATGTAGAAAATAAGAGACTGTTTAATGCTTCTTATCAGGCTTAGCTTTTCAGATGTTCAAAAGACTCCAAATGAATATTGACAAGTAGCAAAACACTACAGTACATGCAGTAGAGAATTTCAGACTGTGCAAATAAAAATAAATTTATTTTGCCAACCTGCATCCAGAGTTATTCTTAAGAGTTGTTTTCAGAGACTTAGGAATCAAAAAAATCAGAGACAAGAATGGGCACCTAGCACGTTTTAGGAAAGAATAAACTCATTCTAATTAAATATACTCTAGGTAGCTACAAGCAGGTAAAGGCTAAACACACCTTCAGCGGTAATGTGTTTCATGGACAGAATGTATTATAAGCTAAACACACTAAAAAATTACAGCCTACATATTCAGGATTCTTAAAAGAACAACCACCACCACCAAATCGCAGATGTGTACCACTGTATACCCCTCTTATGCAGAATGAAATGCTCCCGAAATGAAAATGCCTTTGTCAATGGTGGTACTTGGTGTTAAGAGTTTATAGTTATCTGTACTATAGTTATCTGTACTTTTGGTTACCTTTTTAAAAAGATTTAAGTAAAACGTTTTACAAATTTTAGAAAAATTATCAGAATATCAGTCTGTTTCATAGGTAAAATAAAACATGTAAAACCAATACATATAACCTTCTTTGTCCAAAAGTAGTTACTGCTTTCTTTCCTAACCAGAAGAAATCAAGCACAGGCATACTGTATTAGCCAGGGTTCTCCAGAGACACAGAACCAATGAGAGAAAGAGAGAGAGAGAGAGAGAGATTTATTTTAAGGAACTGACTCACATGATTGTGGAGGCTGGTAAGTTCAAAATCACACAGTGGGCCAGTGGAGCAGCAGACCCAGGGAGAGCCAAGTTTCAGCTCAAAGGTCATCAGGCTGGAAGAGCTGATGCTACAGATGAAGTCTAAAGGCAGTCGACTGAAGAAGTCTGTTACTCATGGGAAAGTCAGTCTTTTTGCTCTACTCAAGCTTTCAACCAATTGGATGAAGCCCACCTATAAAATGGAGGGCAATCTGCTTTACTTAACTCTGCTGATTTAAATGTTAATCTCACCCAAAAACACCCTCACAGAAACACCCACAATAATGGTTGACTCATAAAATTTACCATCACATGTAGACATATCATCTCAAAGTCATGCTTCCCCCTAGCTACCCAGAGACCACCTGCACAGTTCCCATTTGCTATCAAGACTTCCTGCAGCATCTTTTATTTGAGGTCATCCTCTAACCACACAAAGAAAGAAAGACACAGGCTGAAAGTACCAGGAAGTGAATCCTCCCAGACAACCCTTAACTAAAGAGGGGTGCAATTTGGTGGATAACCTAAAATTCCTCATCGTTCAGGGTGACATTCAGAGACTCAGTCCACCCGATCTCTAAGGGGAGGATCCCTTCTCTGTCTCATTTCTCTACTCCCTCACATGCCTTCTGGGATTACCTTCAAAGAAACAGCCTCCACCTAAACTCTTGTTTCAGCATCCTGCTTTTGGGTAACCTAAACAAAGATAATATCCAAGCTGGTTGTTCTTACTCCACATTGCTTCCCTCCTTTCCTATTATCCACTTCTTGATTTCAGGCTCCAATTCATACAAACAGAGTTTATATCTATAATTTCTTTTTTTTTAAGTTGAGCTCTATTTGTACTGAGAAGAGAGAAGCAGGAATAAGGGACTATCCCCTTTTCTATCCACGGACTTCACTTTCAGCAGTGCATCCACAAAAATACACACAAATCTGGTAGTCCCATTATAAAATAACAAGTAGATTCTTTCCTTCAATATACAAAGACTACCCAACTGTATTTGTTAAGCTGACTCAAGGTATTTCTAGACAGAAATGCTCAATTGATACTTATAAAAAACAAGTAAATGAATCAATAAATAAGTAACATTCAGGCCAGGCGTGATGGCTTACACCTGTAATCCCAGCACTTTGAGAGGCCATGGTAGGCTGCTCACCTGAGGTCAGGAGTTTAAGACCAGCCTGACCAACATGGTAAAACCCGTCTCTACTAAAAATGCAAAATTAGCCAAGTGTAGTGCTACAGGCCTGTAGTCCCAGCTACTCTGAAGGCTGAGGCAAGAGAATCACCGGAACCCAAAAGGCGGAGGTTGCAGTGAGCTGAGATTGAGGCATTGCACTCCAGCCTGAGTGACAAAAGAGAAACTCCATCTCAAAAAATACATAAATAAATAAATAACTTTTAGTTGTAGAATTGAACACATGGGTCACAAAAGCAAGAGCTTTTGCCTCATAAAAATCGAAAATGCCATCTTACTGAGCATAAGATCCAAGTGGAAGTGCCTAGGTCCAGCTCCATCACTGTCAATGTAAAACCCCACAGAAAGGCATATTACTGCTGTGCCTTAAATTGAATCAAGACTGTCAGACATTACAGCCTTAAGAGATTTGGTCTACTAGGACAGCTGGACGGGAAATCAAACTCACCAGTAATTGACACTTGACATTTCTAAAGTACAATCTTTATTGGAGTAAATGCAGGAATGTTACTTATGGTTAACAGATTGTTATTTGAAGGCAATAGGAACTTGGCCTTGAAAATGTGGCTAACTAGGCTCCATACTCGATGTAACTATCTAAGAGGGGCTCAGAAACCTAAGGGCTTTCAGCTATCTTTGCTTCCCTTCTTTAAGGAAAGAGGATGATCCAAAACCATGGTCTAGGCACTATTTCTTTTTATTTTTTTAGTATTAGAAACCTTGGTCAAAATAAGCTTTAAAGTAAAAATTCAATTTATATAATGCATTAACTTACTCAGTCAACAAATATTTATTATGCACTATTGTTCAAAGTACTGGGGATACAGCTGTAAACACAACAGACAAAACACCCAGATCTCATGGAACTTACACTTTGGAAGAAGACGTGACCTGGTTGAAGGGTCTATGTGAGCTGGCAAAGCAAGGAGTAGAGCCCCTTGAGCTCCTTGGTACACATAAGAACTACCTGGAACACTTGTGGAAGTGCAGGTTCCTACCCTCCCTGCCCCCAATATCTCCAGAGTCTGATTCTGTAGGTCTCCAGGAAGGAAATTCTGATTTTTAACAAGTACGCTAAATTATTTGATGCAGGGGATACAGACCACACTGGAGAAACACCGCCCTAGAGTTTCCCAAGGCACAGTTTACAAACTACGTGCCTAGATTATTTCTCTAGGGACTGGCCTTTCCATCCTGTTTCTCAGGCAGTCATCAAGAAGCATGTGATGGATGTCCCCATTGAACTAGAGCCTGAGAAACGCATGAAGTTTAATTGAAGGTATTTTTTGTGCCAAAATCAGAGTCAAGTCAAAACAAAGTACTAAGCCTCCAAAATTATCTTAGATTCCAAAAATACCCTTAACAGTAAATAGATGAAGACCTGTTAGCTGCTCTTGAACCAAGTTCCTACAGTGCTTGCCATATATCTCAGCACACCAACTTAACCTAAGTATCTCAGGTATCTACTTCTGCCACTCCTTCCTATTCTCAAGTAGGTTGTTCATGAAAGGTGAGCACTGTGATTTATCTGAGTCTCTACGTCCATTTGTATCACCACAGTATTTGTCACCTGATAGACAATAAACGCTTGTGAAATCCTTGAATAAATGAGATAATGAATGAACAAGTGAATTAACAAATAAATAGGCCAATCTCCCCAGCATTAGCTTCCTCATCTTGCAAATGAGGGGATCTCTTTTTCTACATGACATCCAGCTTCTTTTCTAAGTCTCTTATTCTAATATTGAAAGAAGACAGGAATGAAAAGAAAATCAGCCACTAATTGATTGCTGCCTCCAAAAATTAACCCCCCTCCCGAAAAAAAATTACAGAACACTCTTCACTACATGGCTTCATGGTTTAAGTCCTGGAATTAGCTACATTTCAAATCATATCTGTAAAAATACATCTACTAAAAGGAAAGCTTGTTGTATGGCCATTTATAAGAGTTTGCTGGTCCTCTAACACCAGAGTTACATAAAGTTTCCACAGCATACCCTATTTCCACTGCAAAACTTTTTTTTTTTAAGATGGAGTTTCACCATTATGGCCAGGCTGGTCTTGAACTCCTGACCTCCCACCCACCTCGGCCTCCCAAAATGCTAGGATTACAGGTGTGAACCACCACACCCGGCCTGCAAAAACTCTTAACCTTTAAGTTAATCCCTCCCCCAATTTGATGATGATGATTGATGAAAATGACAGCAACAGCCTTCATTTATTTAGACATCACTGCCCTCTGCTGGATAGAGTTAGAAGTTTCCATGTAAGTGTACACAGTTTTCCAGAATGTCTGGATACAAAGGGACTTTTAAAGATATTCTTACCCAGTCAAATCCAGGGCTTAAAGTAAGGATCAGTATTTGATTTTTTCCTTTTGCCTAAGGCTCCAACATGATTCAACACGACATTGTTACTAATCCTGTCTTTATCCAAATTTTGATGTTTTGTTCATTGTGAAATTTTGCATTAATTTTTATAATATCACATTAAAATATTGTTTATCTTGATGGCTGAATCTTTTGAGGCTTCCTTGAATTTTGTCCCTATAGCAAGTGCCTCACTTGCCTTACCCTATACCAGCCCTGGTCAAACTAGTCCCTACACTGCTTTCTTCAGGAAGTTGACCAGTCACACTTGAACACTTCAGGAACATCTTCCTTGACTGCTCTCACTAGGTCTAGGCTCCCTAAACTAGGGTCCTGCAGAACCATGTATCTCTCCTTGCATAATGGCTAAATAAATATCTGACTCCACTCTAGACTAAGCTCCATGAAGACAAGAGACTTGTCAGGAATTTTTTCTAAGCATAGGATTTCAGTATCAGCAGTTAGAGAATAAATATAAGTTGAATGAAAGAATTACCAAATACCAGTGAAAGAAAGGAAATCTGTGTGGCAGCATTTTCCATACTTAGACAGCTGTATTAGATCAAAGTAATAATAGCAGCAAAAACAACTGCTATTTCCTGATCACTACGGCATGGCAGACTTTGTGCTGGGTAACATATGGTCTCATTTAACCCATACAATGACCTTGCGTGGCATGTACCATTATCACCTACATTTTGGCAAAGGAAGAATCTAAGGCTTAGAGAAATGCAGAAACCAGAAACATTTCTTTCTGTAGCTTTCACTTTGGTTCTAGAACTTTCCCTTGGGAACACTTTTACATATCACACAAAAATAATTCCATCAAACAAGACTATAAGAGACAATCACGGGAGAGAGATCCAAGATGTCAGATTAGCAACACCTCAGGAATGTAGCTCCCAGTGAAAGCGCAGAGAGCGAGTGGACGCCGCACTTTCAGACGAACTTTTGTTGCCCACAGACCAGGAGATTCCCAGCAGAGGAGCCACACAGGTCGCCAGCACGACTTTTTTGGCCAGGGCGGCTGTTTTGCTGGCGCCCCAGTGCAGCGCTTCTCGGTGCGGAGTATATGGGACGGGGTGCCCTTTGAGTCGGGCTTGGCTGGTCCCATCCCCACAAGGAGAACAGCAATTGGAAGCGCTGAGGACTGAGAGTTTCACAGTAAGCACAGCTGAACCCGGGAAGGCTTAGCTCTGTGTGGAAAGGGCATCTGCCAAAGGAAAACTAAGAAACAGAAAAAACTTCATCACCAACAAGCCGGACGTCCACTCAGACCCAATCTGAAAGTCAGCAATTACAAAGACGACAGGTGGATAAGTCCACAAAAATGGAAGAAACCAGTGCAAAAAGGCTGAGAACACCCGAAATCAGAATGCCTCTCCTCCTACAGGGGATCGCAGCTCCTCA
>CAUYLG010069940.1:0-48581 GCA_963573385.1 Cacajao melanocephalus
GATAAGAAATGCAGGATGAACCTGGAAACCATCATTCTCAGCAAACTGACACAAGAACAGAAAATCAAACACTGCATGTTCTCACTCATAGGTGGGTGTTGAACAATGAGAACACATGGACACAGGGAGGGCAGCATCACACACTGGGGTCTGTGGCAGGGAACTAGGGGAGGGACAGCGGCGGGTGGGGAGTTGGGGAGGGATAACACGGGGAGAAATGCCAGATATAGGCGATGGGGAGGAAGGCAGCAAACCACATTGCCATGTGTGTACCTATGCAACAATCCTGCATGTTCTTCACATGTACCCCAAAACCTAAAACACAATAAAATATATATACACGTATATATATACACGTGTATATATATACACGTGTATATATACGTATATATATACGTATATATATACATAAATATATATACGTATATATATACATAAAGAAATGTATATGAAAGCAGAAAAAAAAAATGACATTTTGTGGTATCCAAATAGACACAACGTATCTGTTATAAAGGCAGGAGCATACGTGGACACCTCATCTCGGTTACATTAACTTTCTTCAAGGCTTACGCAATCACTCAGATGACAATTTACCATTGTGTTTTTTTGCTGACATGTTTTATTTTGTTCTGTACTTCTGCTACTGAAAATCTTACAACAGAGTCACATTACTCATCCCCCAGTTTCCTGAATCATTTTGCACTATGTAATAACTGAAATCATTATTCGCCTACAAATCCTTCCATCTTTTCGATCTATATGTTTAGCCATGAGAATAAGTAACTATTACCACTGTTTGATGCTATCCAATATGGTAAAAATAAAAATACATATGTGTACATGCATACATGTATATTTTTCAAAAAATAGTTTGAAAGCAAAACCAAAAGCTTCAATAAATGGTATCCTCTCCAACAAGAGTACAGTGCTTCAAAAACGTTGTCACATAAAATTTCCTGATAAAATAAGCTTTGATGATGGTATGAGGCAGATGGGTCATCCTATGAAAGATGTCACTGTGGTTTGTTTTTTGGAGACAGGATCTTGCTCTGTTGCCCAGGCTGGAGTGCAGTGGCTTGATCATAGCTCACAGAAGCCTTGAACTCCCTGGGCCCAAGCAATCCTCCCACCTCAGCCTCCTGAGTAGCTGAGACTACATGTGCATGCCACCATGCCTGGATAATTATTATTTTTTTTTTTTGGAGAGATGGGGTCTCGCTATGATGCCCTAGCTGATCTCCAAACTCCCGGCCCCAAGCCATCCACCCCCATTAGCCTCCCAAAGTGTTGGGATTACAGGCATGAGCTGCCACACCTGGCCTCACTGTGCCTGATGTAGTTCTTTTCAAAGTAAAGGTAAACTTTTCAAATTAGTGACATACTGCAAGGGCTTATTTTAAGTTAGAGAAGATGTGCAACACAACAGTAAGAACTTCACAAAGATAGTGTACATCTTTTAAATTCTAAAAACTTAAGATATAGATATACACAAAATGATCAAAAGCAAATTTAATAACCCTCATGGGTCGAAAGAAAAATGAGTAGGTAAGCTGTGTTTCACAGTTAACAAAATTCACGTCCACAGGATCAATAGACTTATTTTTCTATCCCCAAGATACTTAGGTATGAAAGAAATGTTAAAAACAAGAAAGACTGCATATGGACTTAATTAAGACTGCATTTATTTTTTATTTACTTATTTTGAGACTGAGTTTCACTCTGTCGCCCAGGCTGGAGTGCAGTGGCATGATCTCGGCTCACTGCAACCTCCACCTCCTGGGTTCAAGCGATTCTCCTGCCTCAGCCTCCTAAGTAGCTGGAATTACAGGCATATGCCACCATGCCCAGCTAATTTTTGTATTTTTAGTAGAGATGGGGTTTCACCATGTAGGCCAGGCTGGTCGCAAACTCCTGACCTCAGGTGATCCGCCCACCTCAGCCTCCCAAAGTACTGGGATTACAGATGTGAGCCACGGCGCCCAGCTCAAGACTACATTTAAAAAATCACTCATCCAAGGCTGGGCGCAGTGGCTCATGCCTGTAATCCCAGCACTTTGGGAGGCTGAGGTGGGCGGATCACGAGGTCAAGAGATCGAGAACATCCTGGCCAACATGGTGAAACCCCATCTCTACCAAAAGTACAAAAAATTAGCCAGGCGTGGTGGTACGTGCCTTTAGTCCCAGCTACTCAAGAGACTGAGGCGGGAGTATTGCTCAAAACCGGAAAATGGAAGTTGCAATGAGCCAGGACAGCGCCACTGCACGCCAGCCTGGTGATAGAGCGAGACTCTGTCTCAAAAAAAAAAAAAAGAAAAGAAAAAGAAAAAAATCACTCATCCTTCCCACCCTTTAAAGGTAATGTTCATCTTTTAATGTGGTGTCTCTCGGTTAACTTCAATCTCAAGGTCAATTTTTATTTGCTCTCAATCGATATCTCACTTTCTCTGCACTCATTCTACATTTAAACTCCTATTTCCCAAGGAGGTCAGTTTAGAAATACAGAGGCTGGAAGGAGGAGACGTGATGGGTCAAGGCCAGCTAACCAAAGGCTGCCTCTTTTTAGGGTTCTAAATCCATCCCCAGCATTGTTCTTTCTTTGGATGGAATTCCTTCTGTGTTCAAAATGTAATGAACACGCAGTGATATGTAATTCTCCTCTTTTCTTGTAAGTACTTTGTAGCTAAAGGGGCTAAATGGAAAAGTTAACAATTCATCTGGTTGTATAGCTATTCAAATAATACATTCTGAGGTCAGTAACAATCTGTTATTTGAAGATGGGCATATTGCCGATTTTTAGCAATGTAAGCTCACCCTTCAAAAATCCTTGACATCACTAATAATTCATTACCATTAAAAAAAAAAAAGTAAGTCAGAAGGCCTGAATTTAAATCCTACTAGTTGGTGAACTTGGGCAAGTCACAAGCTGACTCTCAGCTTCTACTTTTTAAAAGTGAGGATAATAATGTCTAATGTTCATCCTATCTCACGGCCGTGTTGTAATGGTTATGAGACGATACATGTAAGAATGATCTGAAAACAGAACACTGCTATAAACATGTATGTTTATATTATTCTAACAATGAATGCCCAAATATGCTTGGAAATTTTGTTTTTCATGGTAGTAAAACAAGTTCCCAAATCATAATCACATTCAAAGAAAACTGCTACAATGTTTTACATAAAGCTTCAACATCCACCCTTCTCAGATGTTTCTGAAATTCAGAACTACCAATTCTCCCAATTAGGAAGCAGTCAGCCTAACTATATAAATCATTACTGTCCCTAGGGGAAAATCTGGCCTTGGAATTACAACTGAAGCCATTTATTCAAAGAAGATATACAAATGGCCAATAAACACATGAAAAGATGTTCAACATCATTTGACATTAGAGAAGGGCACATCAAAAGCACAAAGAATACAACTTCACACCTACTAGGATGGCTGAAATTAAAAGGCAGACAATTCCAAATGTTAGTGAGGGTGTGGAGAAACCGGAACCCTTGTGCATTGCTGGCAGGCATGTATGTAAAATGGTACGGCCATTTTGAAAAGCACTTTGGCCATTTCTCAAAAAGTTAAACATAAAGTTACCATATAGCCAGCGATTTCACTTCTATATACCCAAGAGAAGTAAATTATATGTTCACCCAAAAACTTGTACACAAATTTTTATAGCAGCATTATTCATAATAGGCCAAAGGTAGACACAACCCAAAAGTTCATCCACTGAAAAATGGATAAACAAAATGTGGCCTACCCAAAGAATAAAATATTCTTCATCCATAAGAAGATATAAGATACTGATATAAGCTACAACATGGATGAATCTTGAAAACATGCTAAGTAAAAGAAACCAGACACAAAAGGCCACCTATCATATGATTCCCTTTATATGAAAGACCCCAACTGGCAATCCATAGAGACAGAAAGTAGACTGGTAGTTGCCGGGGAATAAGAGAATGGAGTTATGGGGAGTGACTGCTGATGCACATAGTTTCTTTCTAGGGAGATGAAAATGTTATGGAATTACATGGTGATGTAGTTGGACAACCTTGCAAGAATACTAAAACCACTGAAATGCACACTGTAAATGGGTTAACTATGTGAATTATAACTCAGTTTTTTACAACAATAAAATAAATATATTCAAATACATTCAATTCCTTGTCTCAGACCCCCGAGAGTTATCAGTAATGGATCATGGTTATTCTTTAAATCTGACTTGGACTTAGAACCCTTCCTGACACCAAACCCCAGATGGCCACTTTGGAGCTTACAAAGATGAAGAAACCTATTTGGCAATCTGGAACTAGACACTATGAAGGTGGCTCTAAAACAGATTGCTGAGGCTAATTAAAACATTTTTAATAATAGGAAGGTGGCAGCTGAGCCTGCAAGAGGAACAGTCTAAGGTAAAAAGCTGTGTTCATAAGATCCTGCATCTTTAAATTAATTATGCCATGCCTTAACACCAAAAGGAAGCGTGAGATGCCAGTTCTCAGCAATTTCCTTGAAACGTCAAGCTTGCTTATTTTTAAATGGACTCATACTGACAGTACTCATTTTTTTAAATAAAAACTATATATTTACAGCACACAACGTGATGTTCTGACATACATATACATAGTGAAATGATTTCTATAGTCATGCTAATTAAAATACCCATCTCCTCACATACTTACCATTTTTGCTTCTGACACCTTCTTCAAGACCTTTGTTTTTTCCACTCTTTGAAGCCGGTGCTTGTGTTTTCATACATCGGCTACCCCTTGATTTGGCCTTTGACTCATGTTATTAGCTGTCTCCACTCTGAAGAGTAGGAGGCCCGTTACCACAAGTCAAGATGTGGCACATTCTACCCTACCTGCCACCTCTATCCCCACCAGACCGTGGCTACTTGACCTGCAGTGGAGAATCACACAGATTATAAAGGTTAGGATATGTTAGGCTGCAACGAAAGCTTTCAGGGTCAACTGTCTTCTTTCTGGCTGTCCGACCCTCCTCCAGATCACCATTCTCATGGAGGATTTGGGAGTCCTCTGCATGAATTTTTCCTGGACGCCTCTCTCTTGCACAATGGACAACAATGGACAGATGTTTTCCTTAATTACACCGCAGGCTGAATGGCACCAATTACCATATACTGAAAGGTGCCAATTACCACACACTGGACACTTCGAGTGACCTTGTTTCTGAAGACAATAGTTTGCAATGGCAACCTGTAAGAATAAACTCTTGCCATTTATTCTCATAGGCGTACCTTTGATCTGTCAACCAGACAAGAGAAATCCCTCTCTGGTAAATCTCAGTCCGCATACTCTAACAGAAACAAAACTGGCGTCCATACTGGTGGACTATTTCTTTTGGTAATCAATGCACATCATGTTAGAAGGATTTGGTAGGTAGAACCCAGTATATAATATACACGAATTCTCTAGTTATTTTAATTACTATAATAAATTAATATATAAGTTACTATCCATTAAGTATCTACTAATTGTCAGATACTGTACTGTGCAGTCTACATTCATTATCTTTACACCTCACCACACTCTCATAGGGAGTGTCACTGTCCTATTAGAAATGAGACATTAGAGATTCAGAGGTAACAAAAGGTGCTCAGGGTCACACAGCTCGTACTAGCAGTGAAGCCAGAATTCAGACTCATGCTTTTCAGCCTAATTTTTGCCTGTCTTTTCTAAAGGGCTAATTAATTCAAATGTTAACTCATTTCAATTAAATACATACCATGTTGAGGAATGTGTTTGATGCCTTTTTGAAATCCTTAAAAGATGAACTTAATGGCAATTTTTTAGGCTGTCAAGTGGAATGGAAAAACACTTTGGTGGTTTACTTTTCTAATAATAAAAATAATGAACTACCAGACAAAAGGACATTTACAAAACAAAAACTGAGAGGAGACCAAAGGGAACAAACTATTTGTTAACAGATAAACTTAAATGACATTTTCACTGGTAGTTCGTTTGTACATTTTGTACTCTTGACAGCTCACTTGTACAAACATTTCACAATTCTTGACCTCACCAAGGGGGCTTAGACAAAGCAGTCTTCATCTGTAAAAGGAAGGGGGTGAAAGGGTCCTGAGCACCCCCACCCCTCCTTTTACAGATGAAGACTGCTCCAGAGTGGGCAAGCACTATGTCTAAACTCACATAGCTGGGACTGACGGGGTCGGCACTGAACTCCAGATCTCCTGATTCCAACGGCCACCACACCTGCCCCAAGTGACCAACGTCTACCAGTGACATTTCCTTTTCCATAGTTTGTTCTACTATGCTTTACCCAGTGAATTATAACTGTGTGTGAAAACTACGATCTAAAGCAAAGTTTTTCAAGACACTATTTCTGACCATAAGGGAAATAAAAATCTATTGTTAATCAACGTCAAAATTCAAATGACAAAATCAAATCAGACATCTCAATGTCCATCAGGTATTAACAGGAACTGCTCGGGTGAGCCTGGATCAGCAGTGAGCAGGGCATCAGTCAAAACTGCACACACGTCTGCTTCCCTCTGAATTACGTAAACCTTCCCCAGCTCCTTATTAGTGTACCACTTCCTGTTGCACAACGACAAACAATGAGGCCGACTGTCGCCAATGTTTTCATTAATTACACCACAGGCTGGCATCGATTTCCACATACTGGACATTTTGAAGTCGCCCTGTTTCCTTTGTTCAAACAATGTATCTAAATGTCTCAGTAAAGGAACAGATTTTATTCAGGTCTTCAAGAGAATTAAGAGATATCAGAATGGCAGGAATTTGAATTGCATGACTTTGTTTCAATAATGACTTTATGACTTGCCCAGCTTCCCCTGATGCCTTCTTACCCTTGGCATCATGTCTAGGTGGAAAAGTGGGAAAGAAATCCCAAAACCTTTAAGCAGTTTTCAAAACGGAACAGGCAGATTACACCTCCTCCCCACAAAAGGCCTTGAAAATGGTACTGACACAGCAAATAAGGAAAAGAAAAACATCGCAAGTAAAAATAAAAGCCTGAGGATACAAGTCCCACTCCTCCCTTTCCTTGGGAGACATTTCCTTGGGTCCCATGAAAGACAATGTTGTAGAGCATGTAGAGATCTGAGATCTTCTGCCGCATGGAGAAGGCCCCGCCTTAGTCAGAGAGGCACTCCAGCCCTTTCTAATTTGAGGCTCCCCCTCTGCAACCCCTCCAGGGTGGCAGTGGGGAAGGATGAAGCCCCTTGGCATGAGTCCACTCTCTGTCCACCTTCTTTACCACCACAGTGCTCTGAGACACTGGTAAAAAGCCCCATTCATTCTCCAAAGGTTGGAAGTATGGAAAAGTTATCCCCAAGGCAGACAGAGTTGCCACTTCAAGGATGTAAATGTGGAGTCTTCACGGCTATTTTAAAGTGTTGTTGCATCCTATAAAGACTGCTTTTGAGAGGTATAAGTGTACTTACACTGTGACACTATGCAGTGAGTACTGTAAAGGAATACAGGGTAAGAGAATGCGCTTGAACATTAGGCATGAGCAGGAGACAGGCTGGAAGAACAAGCCCTTAAAGAACTGGAGACAAAGGACAAAGATGTGGAGAGGAAGCACAGCTTTCAAGTCTCGAAGGTGGATGTTAGCTCTGCACCTGCATCCCAGCTCCACTTTCGACAAATGTGTAACCAGAAATACATTCGGATCTCTGAATCTCAATTTATCTGTGAAATACACATGATATATACAAAATGCCTATTCTAGACCTGCCACATGGTAAACATGTAAAAATAACAGCTGTAACACTATTGCTGCTGTTACTACTACATCAGGAGGGGGCTGGAGAAGCTTCCACAGATACAACAGGTGGATAGTGAGGAATGTCTCCAAGTCACGCCACTACCCTGGACTCCCCTTTCTGATGTCCAGAATTAAAGGGAGGTAAAAGTAAGTTTGCGTGACCAAAGTGACGCACCCAACATCTTAAAACCTGAGCTAAGGTAATGAAACAATGTAAAACTGGACTGTGTGCTCTATAATTCCCTTGTGTATGCACCCGAACCATCTGTGAACACAACCCCTTTTAGACTCAGAACAGAGCTTAGCAGTGGCTCACAGTTCTTACAGCTAAAATCCTCCACCCTGTGCCTGAAGAAAGAACCAAGATACCACACATGGGATGATGATAATATTGATATAATGATTTGGTATACTGCCACTGAGGCTGCCTTGTGCTCCCAGGCAATGCTAGATGGCTGCTCAGGACATCAGGCTGGAGCCTGATCTAGAGTCCAGAGGTCCATGTCATTCCCCATGTAGATGGCTGAGGCACCAACTCAACTTTACCACATAAACTGTTCCAGCAAACACTTCCTGTGCACCGGGGAGGCATAAGGAAGGAGGTCCTTTCTGAGGGAAGCTGACACCTCTGGATGTGCCAGGCTGTTGGCAGTTGCTGATGGGGGAGCAGACACCAGCAGGAGGGGGCACAACAGAAGTCAGGGAGCAGAAATGGAGGCTGGATATTTCAGGCTGGAGCTGTCTGAATTTTGCGGATTTTACAGAATGCAACTATGACTATTACAATTTAACATGGAGAGGCAAGTAAGTGACAGACTCCAGAGAATCTAAGTCTCAGCAAGGGCAAAGAGAGAATTCGTAAACTTCCAGGTGGAAAGGGGAAGAGAGGAGGCTGGGGCACTTTGGGATACAGGAAGAAGCCATCACTGAAATGATGCTGTATTGTGCCACTCATGCTCATACTTCTACAGAATAACATTCTGCAATCCCTCCTCGTCTTGCTGCATTTCCAATAAATGACTTTTACTCCCCTAAAATAATCCTTTCTTTTACATAGCTCCATATGGTCCTGCAGAGTCCTTCCACATTCATTATGCCTTTTGCTCTGGGCTGCAGGTTGGCTGTCATGGGCAGTTCCCAGCAATGGTGTGACATGCCCTTAGATAAGTGAAAAGCTCTCTCTACTCATGTGTAGAATGAAAACTATGGAGGATCACCAGGACGTCAACTAAAGTCTTACAAAATTATAGTCAGTCTGTCAGCATGGGCAGAAGATTAAATGCTGCTTCAAGCTTTAGGGACACCTCTTGAAGAAACCCCTTGGGAATCCCTGAGATCTAAAACAATTAAGAGACATTTTTAAAAGATGTATACATCTGCAAGTCTCCTCCCAACTAACAACAGAGATAGTAAATAAGACTCTAGTTCAGAATATTCAGATAAACACGACAACGAGCAGATTGATAGTAAAGAACAGAATCTTGGGATATGGTCAAATAATCTGATAAATTTCAGATTTAGACAGAGTTATAAACAAGAGCCTCCTGGTTAGCTCAGTATTGACCAGCAGGCCTTTATATTAAAAGTGCCTTTCTGGGAAGGCCTTCTGGGTCACCCCATGTAAAATTTCTACCCTACTGACATTTTGTATCCCCTTACTTTTTTTTTTTTGAGATAAGGTCTTGCTCTGTCGCCTAGGCTGGAGTTTAATGGAATGATCTTGGTTCACCACAACCTCTGCCTCCTGGGTTCAAGCAATTCTCCTGCCTCAGCCTCCTGAGTAGCTGGGACTACAGGCCCGCACCACCACGTCTGACTAATTTTTGTATTTTTAGTAGAGACGGAGTTTTACCATGTTGGCCAGGCTGGTCTTGAACTCCTGACCTCATGATCCACCAGCCTTGGCCTCCCAAAGTCTGGGATTACAGGTGTGAGCCACCATGCCCAGCCTACTTTTTTTTTTTTTTTTAATTCTTGTATTTCCCGTCTTACATGCCATCTATTTTCTTTTTTTTTTTTTTTTACCTTATTTATTGTCTGTGTCCACAATGGAGTGTAAGGTCTCTGAAGTAGGGATTCTTATCTGTTTTGTAGTGATATTTCCTTGACACCTACAAGAGGGCATGACACAGAGCTGACTCTGTAAGCAGACAAGTAAAGACACATACATACAAAGTTATCAGAGACATATTCTTATCTTGTTGAGTCAGAAAGCTGCAGGCAGGGAGATGGAACTCTCATGAGGTTCATATATTGTGAGGAAAAAAAAACAACAGAGGCTGGGTATGGTGGCTCTTGCCTATAATCCTAGCACTTGGGAGGCCGATGTGGGAGGATTGCTTGAGACCAGGAGTTCAAAATCGGTCTGGGCAACCTAGTGAGACCCTGTGTCTACCAAAAAAAAAAAAAAAAAAAAAAAAAAAAATTAAAGTTAGCTGGGCATGGTGTCATGTACCTGTAATCCTAGCTGCTGGGGAGGCTGGGGCAGGAGGATCACTTGAGCCTGGGAGTTTGACGCTGCAGTGAGCTATGATTGTGTTACTGCACTCTGGCCTAAGTGACAGAACAATACCGTCTCTATAAAAAAATTAAATTAAAAAATAAAAGTGCCAGTACCAGGCCCTACTCCAGACCCACTGAGTCAGAATCTCTGAAGATAAAGCATACCCATCAGTTACAAGAAAAAAGTATTTCAAATTAAAAAAAAGTAATGCCTAAGATAGAAATCTCGTAAAATATAGAAAAAGAGAAGCAGACTAAAACAAAATACCACTGAAAATCTCATCTCTAAAGGGAACCACAATTAAGTCACTCACTGTCATGTTTCCTTCTGTCTAATCATTTATCAAGAGTATTTAACATAGCCAGGCATGATGGCTTGCACCTGTAATCCCAGCACTTTGGGAGGTAGGAAGATTGCTTGAGGCCAGGAATTCAAGACCAGCCTGGGCAACATAGTAAGACGCTGTCTCTACTGAAAGTTTTAAAAATTAGCCAGGTAGGTGGCATGCCTGTAGTCCCAGCTACTTGAGAGGCTGAAGTGGGAGGATCACCTGAGTCCACGAGTTTGAGGCTACAGTAAGCTATTACTGCAGCGCTGCACTCCAGCCTGGGCAACAGAGGGGGACTCTGTCTCTAAAACAAGATTGTTCGGCCACAGGACGCATGCAGTTCAGGACAGCTTTGAGAGTGGCCCAATACAAATTTGCAAGCTTTCTTAAAATAGTATGAGTTTTTTTGCATTTTTTAAAGCTCATCAGCTATTCTTAGTGTTAACACATTTTATGTGTGGCCCAAGACAATTCTCCCAGTGTGGCCCTGGGAAGCCAGAAGATTGGACAAACCTGCTTTAAAACAAACCAACAAAAGAATATTTAACACAGTTTAAATCACATTGAATAGAAACTATTATATCTTGCTTTTTTGTTTTTTACTTATTGTTAAAAGTTTAAGTCTTGGTTTTCATTGGCAGGAGGACTTAAGCCAAGTGAAATTTACCATGTTAACTTGCAGCAGGCCTTCTGAATCTCAAAGTTGGGCTGCAGATGCACTTTAGGAATCTAAATTTGAAGATGACACAGATATTCAAAGTGACTCAAAATTTAGTGTATCCCTGGGAACACATCTAGATTGTATTCCCCAGCCTCTCTGAGTTAGCTGTGGCCATGTAATTGAGTTCTAGCCGAAGTCACTGGCAACACTGATAGGTTTGGCCTGTAAGAACCTATGAGTTAGGTGCTAGTCCACTCTTTTTTCCCTTTTGTTACTGGTCTTTGGGGATGGCAGAGCCACAAGATGGAAGGGAACGAATCCCTGAACTTGATGGAGGAGAGTCACCTGCTAACCAGAAACATCCACCTTGAACAAAACCAAGAAATAAATTTCTGTTGCATTTGAGCCATTACACATCTTTGAGTCTATTTATAGCTGCAGCCTAGCTTACCTAATGCAACCCTGCAACCTTCATAACCTTTATTTTCTCTGATAGAATGAGAAAACGTATCAGTCTCTAGGATAAAATAATTGAAGAATATGTAAGTGGTTCATTAAATGATATTTGTTAAACATCTACTACATGCCAGGCATTGTTCTAGGCACTGCAGTAATGCTCAAATTTGCTGAAAGTCTTGTTTCTCTTCATTGAAAGGGATACAGGACAGGCAATATCTTTTCCCAGCCCTGGTTTCATTTCCATAACCCAGGAGCTCTCAATACTGGCTAGCTGGCTTAGAGACTGCAGGTGCTCTGGGGTTCCTCCCAAGAGAGGAGGCTACATGGGGCTTCTGACACTGCCCGCTCTGGTGGACTGAAAATTAGCAGGGGAGGGAGAAGAACAGGGCTCTAGAACCTGGCACTGGGAAAGCTGGCAGAGTCAGCTGTCTGGGGGCATGTCTAGGGCAGGCAAACTGGGGGGAAATGGGGCTGCTGTTCACACATGCTCACATGTCATTGTCCAAAAACGGAATGGAGTTAAATCTCAGAGCAGTCAAATAACCGGGCTCTGCTCATACCTTGCCAAAAAACACAAGCCTACATTTCCAACAGGCAAGTAATAAACTAGGTTCGGCCCTCTTCCAGGATTTCTGGCTTTTGGCAGGACAGTGCTGGTGTAAAGGAAGTGTGGGGCCAGGCCCAAGGAAGCCTTGTGCAGCATACCTTACAGTCCGCCGAACCAGAAGCAGCCCACTCCCCCACCTGGATTTCCTGCCACCCAGGGGACCAGTTGTATTTCTTACAGAAAAGAAAGGTTGCCCAAAGGACAAGAAGGGGGAAGACTATAATTACATTGTAAGGTCTCAATCTGGAATTTATGCCAGAGTAACTTGTGACACAGAAAGGGAACATAAAATTTTCTTGAAATGTCTTGCCTCAGTATTTCAGCAAAAAGAAGCCGACATCTCCATGTCCTTGTCAAAATTTATAGTTTTGAAACAGACACTCCCAACCCATTTTATAATTTCAGGTCAAGAAAACAGCCACTGAAGCCAGAATATGTTTAAAAGCATTCACAGGAATCTAACAATGTTGTTATTTAAGGGAGATTTGGTTCATGGTGTCAGGGCAATAGCAGCAGTTTCACCTGGCCAAGAGCTCACCCTAACCAGGCTTTTCACTGAAGGAGCTCAAAGTGAACGCTCTGAACCAATTCAGACACTGATGCTCTGTGCAACACTCGGAACAACTCATTTAATCTGGATCAATCTCTCCCCCTGGGAGGACACACAGTACAGGAAGTCAGGTCAAATACTTGGAAAATGACTCCAGCTGGGTCTGAACCATTACAGTACCGAAGACAGAAAGAGATCCCTGCCCAGCCCTGTGTGCAGGCCCATGAATAGCAACTCTCGTGCATTCTTTCAAACACCAGCTGAGGACCTACCATGTGAAAAACGAATAACCAAAAATGAAATGAAGGACTCCAAAGCGGCAGAACAGATGTAGTATGGTGTGGTGGAAAAGATGACTCCCCTTCTAAAATCATCTTAAGTCATTAATAGAAAGATATCCGGCAAATCCCATATACATTCGGAGGTCCTTGGTTTCTTTATTTGCACAATGAAAGGGCTAAATTAGAGAAACTTTAGGGCCTCTCTATAATCCTGTGCAATCACACGGCTTTCCAAGGATTGCAACTTTTTCTTACCAGTTCATCTGAACCCCCACTCCATGCTTTGTATTGGTTTATGTTGATACAGTATGCTTATCAATGTATCTAAGAATTAAAACAGGTGTTACCAGAATCATATCATGAATTTACTCTCAAGGTCTTTAAGCAAGCACACAGGAACCGTAACAAAATAAACCTTGTGGCTTTATCTTAGTTACGAAGGTGTTCTAATCTATAAACATATTTACCCACTGACAGTAACTAGCCTGAGGCAGAAGCAAGACCCAGGGCAGTGATATAAGAGAAGCTCCAGAAGTCTGTGCTGCATCTTCCTGGGGCTGCATATTTGCCACCAGCCTCCTCCCTCCCCCAAGGGAAAACACACCTGGAGAGGAAGCACACTCCTTTCTCGCTGGCTTTTCAGTTACCCCACATTTCAATGATAGATGTAACCTAAAACAACGTGTCTGTCAGCTTGAATCCTTAGCTAGAAATGATGCAATATACAGGAAATCCCCAAAATCATAGGCAGTCATGTATCCACAGCCTAGAAGCCAAGGACTAATGGTTTGCCACGATCCAGCTTCACATTTCTCAAGACCCATGTTCCTCAGGCACGAGCATGCTATCCACAAAGCAGAATAAACAGCTAAATTCACTACAGAAATTCCAAAAACTACATATTCGTGGCATGAAAGGATCACGCAGGGTTTGAAGGAAACCACAGTGGGCTAAAAAAAAAATTTTTTTTTTTTTTGCCTCTATTTAGTTCTTACACTTGGGTTAAGAGCAGAGCTTAAAATGGGGCAATATTTAGACAGCTGCTGGTATCAAGTAATTTCATATGGGCCAATTCACGGCAAGTGGGATAGGCCCTTCTCCTTGGTCATCATTTATATTTAAAGCAATAACAAGAGCAACCACTACAGTGCCTCCTATATGGCAGGCATGGTCCCCAGTACTGTACCAAGAATAACTCACTGAACCCTCACAAAAACCTGAGGTGGATATTACTCTCATGCCACTGAACAGAAAAGAAAACTCAGAAGAACTAAGGAATTTGCCTGAGGTCACACAGCTAGTCAGAGATGGAACCAGGATTGAACCTTCACGATGGGGCTCTGGAGTTTACACTCAGAACCATTTTGCCAAACTGTCCACAAATACAGAGCAAATACAAGTTGCCCGCCTCAACGGAGCCCTCAATGCCTTGTGGTACTCATTACTGTACCCAGTCATCATGGCCACTCAACAAATGACCCCCTCTTCTCCACAGAGGATACACAAGCTGCTGGGTGGGACTGATCTGTGCTGGGGGCCCTTCTGTTATACACTTGCCTGCATCCTCCCTGTTCTCTCAAAACCAATGCTGCACAGGGCTCCAACTCTTGCCTCCTCAGGGATCTTACTCTAAGAATCCCCCTTTCTCCTTCATCTCTGATCTTGTCTCTCCTGCGTCTTCCCCCTCAGCCTGTAAACGTGTTCAAGTGCACCACCTGCAAGAAAAAAACCCCCTTTGATCTTCATCCACTTTTAATTTAATTTTGGCCACTATCTCACTGTGTGATCTGGGCAAAGTGCTTACTTTCTCTAACAGGCTTTAATTTTTGCATCTGAATAATGAGAGCACTGGACCAGAGGGTCTCTAAGGTCCTTCCAGTTCCAACATTCTGTGGCTCTTAATGCAGAGATTTCTCCGAGCAAGCTCACTGAAACTCAGGCCAGTTTCTTCATTGTCCCTGAAGCCCCAAAGTTAATTTTCTTCTAAGACTGCCAAGCTATTCCCCTGCAGCAATGCCCCTCTCTTCCTCTCATTTTCCAAATCTTTTTTTTTCCCCCCAGAGACCTAGCTTAAACCCTGTGTCTGCTCCAGAATCCCCAGAACTTTAGTTATAAATCACAAATGAGCATTTCCTTTCAACAGCGTCTTTTTCATATTTCTTTTCTGTGTATCTTCATTCCCTCATCCAGGCTAAACTCTCAAAGAGCAGGGACCATGTCACATGTCTCTGGAACCCCCGAAGAACCTTCCATTACATAGGTTTGCAATAGCTATTCAACGCTGCTGGCTGAGGGGTCATCCTATTGCCATTAAAGGAACTAGTGGTCAAGGTACGTCACTAGACTCCCTGAGTGTGAAGGAAATTACCTCCACTCTTCTTCCTCACATACACAAATCTGGAAACATAAACTTTTCTTTCAAGACCATCATTCACATTTAACATAAGGAAAGCTTAGCTAACTCTTTTTCTTTTATCTGAATCAGAAATAGTTATAGTCGTGTTTCCCTTTGATCCAGAATTAAGTGATCACAGGTACTGTAATTTTAGGGACCTCTAGTTGATCCCAGTTCTATACTTCTACTAACACATATTCGCCATGGTTATTAAGTTCCCTCACTTTTCAACACATAGTATTATGTTACTTCTTCACCTTTCTAACCAAATTTCCAGGAAACATCTGGAATAATATCAGAGAGTTGGTGTTTGATCAAAACGACATCCTCTGCTTTACTCATTTGGAAGTGACTAATTTCAACCCTTAGATCTTAAGTGAACATAGACGGATGGATGTGATTCAGGAGTTTGCTAACACTCACCAACAGAGATGCAACGGACACATTACATCACCAGTGCAAGCCCCAAAACGGTGCTCACCTCCTCTGCCTGAGAGCGCTGCTGAAGTATTGCTCAGTACTGTGAGTGCTGAGCTCTGTTTTGCAATAATTCTGGGTAACTGACTATTCAAAGTGAATCCCAAAGTTCTTCAAACAGAATTTTAGACCGTTTATTTTTTGAGACCGGGTCTTGCTCTGTAACCCAGACTAGAGTGAAGATCTCTCGGCTCATTGCAACCTCTGCCACCTGAGCTTCCTCTCACCTCCCAAATAGCTGAGACTACAGGCACATACCGCCATGCCTAGCTAATTTTTTTTTTTTTGTCTTTTTTGTAGAGACAGGGTTTCACCATGTTTCTCAGGCTGGTCTTGAACGCCTGGGCTCAAGTAATCCGCCTGCCTTGGCCTCCCAAAGTGCTGGAATTATTGGCATGAGCCATGTCACCCAGCCAAACTCAGTTTATTTTTAAACGAATGCTCAAAAACACTGGTTCTCACCTGGTTACATACTAGAATCACCTAGAGCACCTTCATAAATACCAATAGCCAATATCTCAGCACCCCAACCCTATCACCCTTCAAAGATTTTGATCTAATCAGTTTGGAGACCCAGACATCGGTATTTTCTTAACAGCACCTCAGCTAAGCTGAATGAATTAAAATATCATTGTTAAATATTTTGAGTATAACAGCATTGTGACTATATTTTTCAAAAGGACTGAGTTGTTTGTAGAATTACAGGTAAAATTCAAAATAAAATCTCTATTTAGTTACTAGTATTGTACCAAGCTAATTTCCTGGTTTTGATCACTGTACTAAGGTTATGTAAAGTGTTAACTTTAGGGAAAGCTGCATGGGGCAGGGTATACAGGTACTTTCAAATTATTTCTGTGACTTTTCTCTAAGCTAAAATTAATTCAAATTTAAAAGTTGTTTTTTAAAAGAATCCTTCACTTTTAAAGATATATACTTAAATATTTATGAATGAAATAATGTCTGGGGATTTACTATAAAATATACGGTTGGGGGTGGCAGGGAGTGGGGATGGAAGAAACAGGAGTATTCACAAGTTGATAATTGTAGTGGCTGGTAATGAGTACATAAAGGTTCACTGTGTTACTCTGTCTTCTTCAGTATATGTGTCACGTTTCCCATCATATATATTGGAGGAAAAAATTTCCGAGTAATTTTAACATGTAGCCAGGGCTGAGAAACACTGAAGTCTTGAAAATGCGGTATAATGAGCAGCTCTGTCTGGCACTTCCAGCTACAAAACACCTTCCCCAGCTCTCTAACACCAAGCCAGTCAGTTCATCTCTCCGTACCACACCTTCCTAAACTGCAAAACAACAGACGTGGATTAGAGGACTTTTTTTTTTTTTTTTTAAGACAGTGTCTGGCTCTGTCGCCCAGGTGGGATTACAGTGTGGTGCGATCTGGGTTCACTGTAACCTCCACCTCCCAGGTTCAAGCAATTCTTGTGCCTCAGCCTCCCGAGTAGCTGGGACTATAGGCATGCATCCCCACACCTGGCTAATTTTTGTATTCGTAGTAGAGATGGGGTTTCACCATGTTGGTCAGGCTGGTCTCAAACTTAAGAGGACTTTTTACAAAGAATAAACATCAAAAATCCCATTTATTATTATTCTAAGATCTCTCTGAGAGTTAATGTCATAGTTAATTAATTTCTAGCACAATAGTCAAAAATGGTAAAGTTTGCCTGGGGGCAGTGGCTCACAACTGTAATCCCAGTGCTTTGGGAGGCTGAGGCAGGAGCCTCGCTTGAGCTCAGAAGTTCGAAACCATCCTGGGCAACATAGTTACACATGGTAGCATACATCCGTTGTCTTAAGCTACTTGGGAAGCTGAGGTTGGAGAATCACTTCTGCCCAGCAGTTCAAGGTTGCAGCGAGCTATGAATGTATCGCTCAACTCCAGCCTTGGTGACAGCATGAAACCCTGTCTCTAAAAAAATTAAAAAGGTAAAGTCTTATGTCTACAATAGCATTTCCCAAAGAATGTTCTAAAATCACTACTCTATGGGACGTTAAAAGATGTTACCCAAGATAAGTGTTTGGAGATCAAATACTTAGTTTTCAAAAACTAAATACAAAGTTTCAAAAATCTTTTTCTTTACTGCGAGACTCCTAAAAACTTTAAATGAGATAATACCCTTTGGGAGTTTCCAAGGAGTGGTAAGGGAATATGCAAAATGTTCGACCTTCTTTATACGGGACTAGTTTTGTCAAACTTATTTTAGAAATAGTGCTTAAGACCACTGGTTCCCAAATCCCAGCTAACAGAGGGTGGCATCAGTACCATTTGGTAATCTTATGTATTAGTCTGTTCTCATGCTGCCAACAAAGACATACCCAAGACTGGGTAATTTATAAAGGAAAGAGGTATAATTGACTCACAGGTCCACATGGCTAGGGAGGTGTCACAATCATGGCTAAAAACAAATGAGGAGCAAAGTCACATCCTACATGGCAGCAGGCAAGAGAGCTTGTGCAGGGGAACTCTCCTTTATAAAACCATCAGATCTCATGAGACTTATTCGCTATCATGAGAACAGCATGGGAAAGACCCGCCCCACAGGATTCAATTACCTCCCTCTGGGTCCCTCCCATGACGTGGGAATTATGGAAGCTACAATTCAAGAGAAGATTTGGGTGGGGACATAGTCAAACCATATCATCTTATTAAAATAATGATTCACAGACCACGCCTAGACATACTGGGAGGAGCAGAGAACTCAGTATTAAAATAAATAAAAAACCCACATGTTGCCAATGAAGAGTCATGTTTGGAAATTAAAGCTTGGTGGACCATAATATAGTAAAATAAGTTTATAATATATGCAAAGCCACATCAATGAAAAGTAATATCAAAGGTCATGTTTAATAGTTTTCCAAATAACAGTATTTAACCTATGAGAGAAGTGTATGCGTCCAACATTTTATGAAAGCTAAGTACTAAAATGCTGGAGATGTTAGCAAATTTAAATCTGTCAGTATAACTAACGACTACTTTATAATCTCAAAGATGTACTACCTCCATTGCTAAATAAAAATTGTTAATCTGCAGTGATTCTTGCCCCATCACTTGTGTGCTTTTCCATGTCCACCTTGTTCTCTCACCAGAGTTAAAGGGCCATTTTGTTAAACAAATCTGGGAGTGCCATTCACATAAGTGGTTTCTCCAACAAACAGTTCCTGACATTTCCTTGATATTATAGTACATCAGGTATCAGGAATATAAACCCCTTCTTGACGGAAAACTTTGGAAAATGTATTTACTTATTCCTTGGTGCCCCTAGAACTGTGCTGTGCTGCAGCTGGTCAACAACAGACACATTTAAGTGCTTAAAGGAAGTACCTACTTACTGAGATTGATAATTATACAATATTTGTATCATACCCTTCAGTTTACTAAGCACTTTCACATGAATTACTTTGCTCGTTCCTCTACAAAACTTTGTGGCTTAAATAGGCATAATTGTTTCCATAAAACCAGTAAGAATCACTGAAGCTTTTTGTATCAAGACTCCTGCTTTGAAAGAAATTATAGTTTATATTTTGTTTCCCAGTAGATTATACACAGTAAACGGTTAAAGTCAATTCAAAGATATAATGGTAGCTGGAGCAAATGAGTATGGCAGGACTTTACATATACTAATAATAGCTAACTCTTACTGAACAATTTGTCACTCAACCCTTGGGGTAAGTTACTATCAGCCCCATTTTTCACATGAGGAAACTGAGACAAAGAGAAGTTAAGCAACTTGGCCAAGCAAATCAGTGGTGATCAGGATTCACACTCTAAATGAGCCTAGCTCTGTGGACCACTTTTTTCAACATCACATTTTACTGCTAGGAAAAAGCAATCTCCTCCAAGCAATAGTGGCAAATGTCAATCCGGAGTTGCAGACAATCACAATAACCAGTCAGCAATGTTAACATTACCTCTTTGATTCGTTTAACCAAAGCATTCTGGTCAAAAGCAACGGCCTCTGCACACTGATGCAGGTGATCTTGATATCGGAGGCAGAGCTGCAACACCTGCTGAGAGTCCAGTTTCTCCAATTTGGCATTTGTTGGGGAAGTCTGGCCACTCAATAGCCCTTCAAAGGAGAAAAAAATGAAATTAAATTAAAATTACTGCTAATAAACTTGTGAATAAAGTAGTTTAATAAGTTCACTGAAGACAGGGTAAGAATTCAATTTAATCTTGTATCTTCTGTTATATGTGAATGACAATTGTTGCAAATATTATTTATGGAGCATGTGCTTTGTGCCAAGCACTTTTGCTAAATGCTTCCTGTACACTATTTTTCATATTCACAACTGCCCTGGAAAGTGAGGCAGTATTAGCTCCATTTACACCTGAGGAAGCCAAGACACAGGTTAAGTAACTTTCCAAAAGTCACATAGTTAGTAAGTGGTTTCTCCAAGACAGAGCTCCTCACTTTATTACATCTCATCAAGGAGTATAAATATAAATCCCTTATTAATTGAAAATGTGGGAATATAATTTTTTAAGTAATTAAAATGGTTTTCTGAAAAACTGAGAAAAAGAAATGAAATGTATATAGAAACGGCTAGGAGATGCTAAAATGAAGACATTTAACAAATAAACAGACTGTCAGCTAACAGGCCAGAAACTCTGATTCTTTACATTTTCTTTCAACACCAGTTTAGTCATGTAACCATTAAACTCCCCTGTACTTGCATAGGGCATTATATTTTCATAGGTATGTAGCAGGGCAATTAACAGCATTTGCAGGAGAAGAAATCAATTAAAGAGGCCAAATGATGCCCACATTCACAAAGCAAAGCCCAGTCGAGAACTTAAGCCTATTGCTTTCTACCAAACCAACAATTCTCAATTGTCAGAACCCCCACACTCTCAAAAACTACCAAGGACCCCAAAGAGTTTTTGTCTATGTGGGTTATATCTTTCGATATTCACCTATAAAAATAAAAATGAGAACATTCTTAAATCTTAAATCATTTAAAGATGATAACCCCTTTCCACATTAACACAAATAACATTTTAAGGAAAATATTCTTCCAAAAGAAAAAAGTGAAACGAATGGCACTGGTTTATTTTTTTATGTCTTTTTAATGTCTGCCTTAATAGAAAACAGCTGGAATCTCATAGCTGCTTCTGCATTTAATCTGTTACTATTTCACATCATTTAGCCTCTGGAAAACTCCACTGGACACCTGTGTAAGAGAATGAGCATGATTTGCAAATAATGTCTAAGTATTATTACAAAAATAGTTTTGACCTGAGAGATTCCCCAGCAGGGTCTTGGGGATCCCAGTGATCCCTCTACCATATGCCAGGCCACTCTGTCTCATGCCAGAGCCAATACTACAGCACAAGGTACACAGAATACATATGACAATGGTGCACATACAGGGCACATCAAAGCTCAACCTCTTTTTTTTTTTAGACGGAGTCTTGCTCTGTCACCCAGCTGGAGGGCAGTGGTGCAATACTGGCTCACTGCAACCTTGAACTCCTGGACCCAAGCAATCTTCCCATTTCAGCCTTGCGAGTAGCTGAGACCACAGACACTTGTTACCATACCCAGCTAGTTTTTGTATTTTTAGTAGAAACAGGGTTTCACCATGCTGCCCAGGTTGGTCTCCAACTTCTGGCTCAAGCGGTCCTCCCACCTCAGTGTGAACCACCACCAAAGCTCATCTTGAGAACCCTTCCCCACTGACCCAAACCACCAATGTCCACCCGTCACTGTCCCCAACCACCAACATCCACCCCACACTCTTCTATTAGAGCTGAAGCCAGTATTCTTTCCCTGCAGGCAGGCTGTATGAAGGGCTACCCAACTGGGTTGTCCCAGAGAATCCTAGGAAATGCTTGTCAGTGCTTTCAGATCTTCATCTGGCCTGACAGAGCGGAGTACAGCAGGGCTGGAACCCGAGGCACTGCTAAGCTCCTCCACATTCCACTGCTAAGCTGCTGCACTGCAAGTCCTAACACAGGAGAGCACAAGTTACTTGAACTGAACCTGCTTCTAGGTAGTATGTTTTGGTGAATCCAGTATTAGCAGAAATTGGGATTTTTTTCAGTGAAATTTTTATTAAGATCCTATGAACAGGATCCTGTGTCTCCTTTACCCAATTTCCCTCCATGGTAACATCTTGCAAAACTATGGTACAATATCACAACCAGGACATTGTCACAGATATAATCCACTGATCTTATTCAGATTTCCTACCCATCCCTCCCTTTTTTGGTTTAGAGATGGTATCTCCCTCTGTTGCCAAGGCTGGCTCAAATTCCCGAGTTCAAGAGATCCTCCCACCTCGGCCTCCCAAGCCTCCCAAGTAGGTGTGACTACAGGAGTGTGCTGCTGCACCTGGGCAGATTTCCTCTCTTTTTTTTTTTTTTTTTTGAGACATGGTCTCGCCCTGTATTCCAGGCTGGAGCACAGTATAATTATCTCCACAGTTCACTGCAACCATGTTCAAGCAGTTTTCACGCCTCAGCTTCGTGAGTAGCTGGGATTGCAGGCATGTGCCACCATTCCTGCCTAATTTTTGTATTTTTAGTAGAGACAGGGTTTCACCATGTTGGCCAAGCTGATCTCAAACTCCTGATCTAAGGTGATCCGCCTGCCTCAGCCTCCCAACGTGCTGGGATTACAGGCATGAGCCACCACACCCAGCCTAGATTTCCTCATTTTGTTTGCACTCATTTGTGTATTTAGTTCTATACAGCTTTTTCCCATATGTAGGTTCACATATTCACCACCGTGGTCAGATACCGTAAAGTTCCATCACCACAAAGATTTCTTGTGCTGCTTTTATAACTAGATGTACCCTACTCTTTCTCTCATTCCCCTAACCCTCTTTAATAACTGGCAACCATTAATCCATTCACTGTTTCTAAAAGTCTGTCCTTTCAAAAGTGTTATATAAATGAAAGAATACATCATGCAAGCTTTTGGGATTGGATTTTTTTTTTCCCAACATAATACTTTTAGAGATTTGTCTGTTATTTATACATCAATGGTTAATTCTTTTTTTATTTCTGAGTAGTATTCCATGGTATCTATGTATCACAGTTTGTTTAACCATTCACCCATTGAAGGACATTTGGGTTGTTTCTAGTTTGGGACTATTACAAACAAGTCTGCTGTGAGCAGTCATGTACAGGTTTTTGTGTAAACATAAGTTTTCATTTCTCTGGGATAAATGCCCAAGAACACAATTGCTGGGTCATATGGTAATTGCATGTTTAGTTTTATAAGAAACTGTCAGTTTCCCAGAGTGCCTGTACCAAGAAAATGGGAATTTTACAGTCCACTAAAATCTCCTAACAAAGCTATCAAGGGCTACCCTATCACTGACAAGAAATACATTTCCAGGAACGCAAACTTGGGGGAAGGTACCAAAAGCGTTTTTGCTGTCAATCCAAAACTGAAAGAGGAAAAGAGGAAGGAGGCACTGTGGAAAAAGGAATGATTTTGTTCCATTAATAATGGACCAGGATAATGCAAAAGCCATAAAGGAAATATTGATAAATTCAACAGTATAAAAACCAAGACTCCTCATACAACAAACACAAGTTTTTTTGTTGTTGTTGTTTTGTTTTGTTTTTCGAGACAGAGTCTCGCTCTCTCGCCCAGGCTGGAGTGCAGTGGCTGGAGTACTCAGCTCACTGCAACCTCCGCCTCCTGGGTTCAAGCAATTCTTCTGCCTCAGCCTCCTGAGTAGCTGGGATTACAGGCATGTGCCACCATGTCTGGATAATTTTTGTATTTTTAGTAGAGACAAGGTTTCACCATGTTGGCCAGGCTGGTCTCAAACTCCTGACCTTGTGATCCACCCTCCTCAGCCTCCCAAAGTGCCAGGATTACAGGCATGAGCCACTGCACCCAGCTGCAAGTTAAAATTTAAAATACAAAAAGAATACTCAAAACCTGGAGAAAATAAAAAACCTGCAGAGACCCCAGGAAGCTTTTTTCCTCCTAATATGATAACGCATATCAGATAGAGTAAACTTCCTAATATTTAAAGAGTGCTTAGAAATTGGCAAATAAGGCTGGGCACGGTGGCTCAAGCCTATAAGCCCAGCACTTTGGGAGGCTGAGGCAGGCAGATTACCTGAGGTCAGGAGTTCAGGACAAGCCTGGCCAACACAGTGAAACCCCGTTTCTACTAAAAATACAAAAAGTAGCTAGGTGTGGTAGTGTGCACCTGTAATCTCATCTATTTGGGAAGCTGAGGCAGAAGAAATCTCTTGAACCTGGGAGGCGAGGCTGAAGTGAGCTGAGATCAAGATCCGTCTCTTAAAAAAAACTGGCAAATAAAAACTTAGTAAAAGAAAGATGAACAAAAGATATGAAAAGACATTTCACAGAAAAGGAAATACCAACACCTCAACCATAAGAAAAGATGCACAACCTTGCTTATAATAATAAAAACATATTTAAAGTTCACTGCAAGCCCATTTTTCATCTGCCAAATTGGTAAAATTGAAAAGCATGGAAAATACTTTGTAGGTAGAACTGTGAGGAAAAAGGCTTTGCTGCTTAGTGTGTCAGTTCTTAACACCCTATCGAGGGCAATTTTAGCATGGATAACAAAATTACAAACGCACAGCCTCTGATACAGCAACTTCACCACTAGGAGTTTACACACACAGTACCACACATGCTAAATGATGTATAACGTATATACAAGAGTATTCATTGCAGCAGTGATTGCAACAGCAGAGGTCAGCAAACACCCAATGTCCCTGAATAGAGGGCTTATTAATTAAATCAAGATGCATCTATAAATAGTATTGCATGAACAAATAAAAGAATAAGGGTGCTCTCTATATACTTACATGGAAAAAAAATCTCCAAAGATACAACTTTTTAAAAGATATATAGATACATAACGTGTGCTATCATTGCATAAAAATGGGGGCTGGGTGCAAGTAAATAAGAGTATATGTTCAGATTTGCTTATATTTACATAAAGAAACTCTGAAATGACATATAAGAATTAGATGGAGGCAAGAGGTGGGGGGTGGAATTTCATAGTATACTTTTAACATAACTTTTTTAACCAAATGAATGCATTTCCCCTTTAATATTTTTTTAACAAACTCATTTTAACAAAAAGTAGTTGAGGTCTTTTCGCATCTATGAGTTAAGATCTTCAGAGGCATTTCTCCCTTCTTCACCCACCCTAAGCGCCCCCTACTCTTTAAGTAAAAACTTCATCTTTAATTCTCACCAAAGTTCATATGGCTGAACACATCTTAAAACATTTTTTCTAAGGTGATTACATATCATGTCTAGTATAGCACCTGGCACATAGAAGGTTCTCAAATTAGGGTAAGAGGTTACAGTTCTGTCAGTGGAATTCCAAGGAAACCATGAGTCTCGGAAGGTATTAGGAGGAAAGAGGCTTCCCAGGGTCTCTGTAGGCTGCATTTATGCCTAAGAGTGAGTCCTTGTCTCAGTCTGAATCTGCTCTTCTAAGGTGCATTAGGAAGCTGTCTGGTGCTTCAGAAGACTACTGGGAGCCCGAATTACAGAATGAGGTGGAGGAAGGCTACTGGGCCAGCCCAAGCTGCCAGGCAGCTGAAGCAGAGGGCCCAGAGCCCAATCCTAGCTTACAAAACAAAAGTCTCACCTCTGCTTCCTGAGAAAACGGTGGAGGGTGGGAGAAATGAGGGAAGTAGGAGGGGGATTTTGAAAAGGTTGCCAGGTCTAATAGGCACACTAGGGTGTTCAAATTAAGTTGCCTAGCCAACTTCAAAATCAAAGGAATTACACTTTAAGTCATTCTTGTAAATCACAATTGCACATTTCCTCTAACCATCTAAAAACAAAACCCAGGTGCATGAGTCTATCCTCAGAATGTGCTTCCTTGACTCATAAGAATCTCCATAAACCCTCCGCAAATCCTGCCCCAGGTCATAGAAGGAGCAAGACGGGACAGAGAAAAGAACAAGATGGGCCACATTTTCCATTCCTGAAGCAATAAAGTCGTGGCACCCCAGGCAAATTCATTGAATACAATGTTTTCCCATCATGCTCTTGTGCCAGGATACCATCTCCCTCTCACACTGATAGCTGCACCTCTCCGGGATCTTCTGAAAAGAAGGAGAAGGACAGAAGGCTGGGTAAATTTAGAGATGGTAAATTTCATCATTTTTAGGAGACCACCAACTGCCAGCCCTTGGAAGTATTTCATTCTGAATGCACGTTAAGATTTTTAAAATGTTTGGAATGCTTTCATTGAGGTGTGCACTTGCCTGTTAGCTTAGTCCCCACCACCTCCCTCCTGCCGTCTAATGCCGGGCAGCTCCACTCACCCATATTACCTGCCTGGCCTCTGCAGGCCTCTGGTTTTATACCCTTATTTTAATTATTTCCTACCAACTCCATTAATTACCTAAACTCTTACCATTAATAGAGAATGAACCATGTAACACCCTTGAAATTATTTTTTGTATCATTTTATAAATGTTATTTACAGTTAAGATTTTTCTGCTTTACCCTTTATTATGAACATTTTTAAACTTAGAAAAGTAGGGGAAAAATGTACACCCAAATACACACTATCTAGATTCAACAACTAATATTTTGTCATATCTACTTCGTCTCACTATATAATTTTTCTTTTGCTGAGCCATTAAAAAAAATCGTAACATCACGACACGTCACTCCTAATACTCCATAAAGAAGAATATTGATCCACATACTTATGGTTAGTTTTTCATGTTAAAGAAAAGAAGTTTCTAAATTACATCTTCCTTACAGTCAAGGAACAGGGCCATTGCCTTCAGTTTTCTAATTCTTCTTTAGTTTAATATGGTGATGCACGCAAAGATGTTTACTGAGTTAAAAACCCGATCTAACAAATTCCATATATTAAGGGTTAGGTTTGCAAATGGTAAATCCTGGAGATATTTCCTAAGACCTTGTTTAAACCACTTTGTTTATACAAGAATGAGGAGTAGATTCCAGTGAGTGAGTGACGACTAAGCCTGAATATTCCATAGATCCAGCAAACTACCATCTGTACCTACCTCTTTGTGTAAAGTGTTGAGTGGAAAAATCATCAGGGTTAGAAATGTGGGAAATATTTTGCTGAGTGATCTTTTTCATTCTGAAATGTCAGGTGGGAGGAACCCACAGTTTTTCTATAGCACAGTGCAGAGCCATATGGCTATGAGCTTAGCCTATTACCAAACTGAATTCTGTAACTCTGAGAGGCTTAGATACTTCTAGGACTAGAAATCAGTACTACAAATATTGGGGCACATAATGAGTTCCATTTCCTGCTACACAATCCAGGAAGTAGAAATTATACATAACTTTGACAAAAGTTACTATGAAGGTACAATTAAACAACAGATTCTGAAAAAAGAAATCCCCTTGCATGGGCTGAATGTTTGTACTCCCTAAAATTCCTATGTTGAAATCCGAATCCCCAATGTAATGGTATTAGGAGATGGGGAGCTTAGAGGGTGAGTAGATCATGAATGTGGAGGCTTTATGAACGCGACTAGTGTCCCCAGAAGAAGAGACGTGAGAGCCTACCCTCACTTTTTCCGTTCCCGGCCATGTGAGGCCACAGCAAGAAAATGGCCATCTGCAAACCAGGGAGCGGGTCCTCGGCAGAGGCAAATTTGCCGGCACCTTGACCTTAGATTTCCCAGCCACCAGAACTATCAGAGATAAATGTTTATTGCTTAAGCCACCCAGTGTATGGTATTCTGTTATAGTATCCCAAACTGACTATGATACCCCCAAAATTAATAAGGAACTTTTGAGTCTATTGGTCATAATATACTTCAAAGATAAAAGCACTTAAGCTATGTGTATCCTTTAATAAAACTCTAGTTCTCAAAGGCACTCCCACCTCTTCTTAAAGAAAGGGAAAGTCTAAAAACATCTTCACAACTTGGAGAGGATTTTGTGATGTGCATTCGTGATTGATTCCTTCAGGATACTTAGGAAAAGGGTGCTCTCTAGGGCTGGTTCCTTTAGGAACTTTTATCCCTACCATGTCACCTCAGAGGAGTGCTGACCTTACTCAGGAGAAAAGGCCCTGTAGAATGGCTATCATCATTGTTTTAGTGACACCGTGTGGAAGAAGAAACTGCACGTGCAGTACAAGCCCATGTAAGATGCCCACCCACCACAACGTTTGGTGAGGATACAAACATTTCTCCCAGGATCTCTGAAACCCACCAGAGGACAAGAAAGAGGAACTTTTAAATGGAGGCAGCATGGAAAAAGCTGAATGCAGCTCCCTTATTTATTAGCTGCATTAATCTGGACAATTTACCTATGTCTTTGAGCCTCAATTTTCTCATATGTAAAAGCAAGATAACGACTTCCCTTCTAGGGTTTGCCTAGCACACAACAGGATTTCAATAAAACTCTGTTTCCTTTATTCTTGCCTTTCTTAAGACTTGGAGAGGTAAAGGCTTCAAGGGAATTTGTGGTAAGTGATGAAAAGCACTTCCTCCTCCTACATTAGGCACCCATTTGGCCATGGCCAGCAGCCCTAATTTTTGGTACCAAAGAAACAAGAATAGAGGATGTCACACCCAAAAGTAGACACAGCATTTCCAAAGGTCATCAGCATCCACAAATGACACACATCAGTGTCTTCAAGGAATCCTGTTCACTGCTATAAACTTAGCATTTCACAATCTCTACTTTTTCCTCTCAAAGAATTAAGTAAAATGGAGTAGGCTGTAGTTACCAGCTACTCAGTAGGCAGAGGTGGGAGGACTGCTTAAGCCTAGAAGTTCAAAGCCAGCCTGGGTAATACAGCAAGATTCTCTGTCTCTTATTAAGTAAATGTTCAACTCCTCATCTGTCCTAAACAACTTCCAGGTTCACAGGCTTGCTCTCTGTTTGAACTTACCAGACTAGGGAAGGGTGACAGCATGGTATAATGAAAAAGTTTGGAGTTGGGTAGATCTGGAATTGGAATCCAAGAATTGCCATTTACTACCTGTGTGATGGTATGGGAGTCTAAATTTAACTTCCCTTAATTCAAATCCTTCATCTACACAGTAAAGTGTGACATGTATTAAAGGAGTATTAGCGGAATTACATAAAGTTAGGCCTAGCACAATGCCTAGCACAGAGCAGGCACACAATTCATGTTATTTCCTCACTGTCTCAAAGTTCCCAGTCACCAACTGTAGTAGTCAATTAAGCAGGGTTTCAAAATCTGGCTGTATGACTGGCCCATCCTACCACTGTAAGTATTTACCAGAAACACACTACTATGTACTAGCACTGTAGGAAATAGCAAAGAAATGATCTCACTCCTCAAGTAGATTACCAGAAAAAGCAGGAGTTATTTACAAGGAGAGCAAATATGAAAAGGAGCTAAAATTTAAAAGATAAAACAAACCACCCAATTGGGCAAAGGGCTTAAAGAGGCATTTCTCCAAAGAAGATATACAAGTGGCCAATAAGCACATGAAGAATGTGCGACATCACTAATCATGAGGGAAATATAAAACACAAGGAGGTACCACTTAATCATTAGGATGGCTATTATCCCAACAAAGGAAAACAACACGTGTTGGCAAGGATGTTCTCCCTATCTTTGGAACCCTTGTGCACTGCTGCTAAGAACGTAAAATGGTGCACCTGCTGGGGAAAACAGTGTAGGGGTTCCTAAAAAAATTATAGAGGGAATTGGGGAAGACTGGTAGAAAGCACCAGGAATTTGTCTTCCCAACTAAGTAATTGCACTGGTGCACTCTGTATGATGTAACTATTCTGTAGCTCTAGAGTCTATTGAAGGCTTACAACATCCAGAGGAAGGCCTGGATGATAAATTATGATTACTTTTAGTCAATTTCAGATGTTATCATAATAGCACCTACCCATCCCAAAGCTCCCAGCCCCACTGCAGGCAGCTATGCACTTACTCCTGGAGTGGTTTGGAGTGGTTTGCACACAGTTTGTGGGAGACAGCAGGGGAGAAAAGGACCCTGTCCTCTAAATATGGATCGATGCTCTGATCAATGATGGCTACTTCTGATCACAAAGGTGCAGACAGAGAGACAGTGGTCACTGTTTTTGCACCTCTGACACACTGCTGCAAGGTCCTCCTACTCATGCTGAAGTGACTTCCAGAAGATTAAAAGGGGAAGCATGTTTTTTCCCCTCCTTCACTATTTTCTTTTTCCCCCTCTGGGAGTCAGACATTAAAGACCAGGATATTCGAAAGCAACCACTTATATAGGAGAAATTACATAGTTGCTATGTATGCCCAGGGAAAAGCACAGGCTCAGAAAAAATCTGAGGAGACCTAACATGTATACCTCAGGCTGATTCCTGGTGCAGAGACATGCTGTAATAATAATAATAATTAAAAAAAAATTAGGACAAAAACACAATATACTAAAGCTTATGAAATGCAGTGAAAGCAATGCTAAGGAGAAAATTTTAAGTGTTCACAATAGGCTGGGCATGGTGGCGCACACCTGTAATCCCAGCACTTTGGGAGGCTGAGACGGGCGGATCACTTGAGGTCAGGAGTTCAAGACCAGCCTGGCCAACACTGTGAAACCACATCTCTACTAAAAAAAAAAAAAATACAAAAATTAGCCAGGCATGGTGGCGTGTGCCTGTAATCCCAGCTGCTCTGGAGGCTGAGGCAGGAGAATTGCTTGAACCCGGGAGGCAGAGGCTGCAATGAGCTGAGATTTTGCCACTGCACTCTAGCCTGGGTGACAGAGCAAGACTCCATCTCAAAAAAAAAAAAAAAAAGTTTACATTAAAAAAGAGTTGGGTGTGGTGACTCAAATCTATAATCCCAGCTACTCAGGAGGCTGAGGTGGGAGGATCGCTTGAGCCCAGCAGTTCAAGACCAGCTTGGGCAACACAGTGAGGCTCTGTCTCTTTAAAAAAATAAGTAAATAAATAAAAATTAGCCAGGAATGGTGGTGGATGTCTGTAGTCTCGGTTACTTGGGAGGGTGAGGCAGAAGAATCATTTGAGACCAGGAGTTTAAGGCTACAGTAAGCTATGATTATACCACTGCACTCCAGCCTGGGCAACAGAGCAATATCCACCTCTATAAAATCAAATAAAAAATAAAAAGAAAGATCTCACATTAAGTTGTAAACCTAACTTTACAACTTAAGGAACTAGAAAAAGAACTAAACCCAAAGTTAGCAGAAGGATAGAAATAATGAAGATTAGAGCAGAGATAAATAAACTAGAGAACAGAAAAAAAAAAAAAAAAAAAGAGAAAATCAGCACCACCAAAAGTTGAGTCTTTAAAAAGATAAAATTGACAAACCTTTTGCTAGAGTAGAGGAACTAAGAAAAAAAAGAGAGACAACTCAAATTACTAAAGTGAGAAATGAAAGTATGGACATTAATACTGACATTATGGGAATAAAAATGACTTTACAAGGTATTATGAGTACTGTACAGCAATAAATTAGATAACCTAGGTGAAATGGACAAATTCCTAGAAACATAGAACCTACCAAGGCTAAACCACATAGAAATTCTGAATAGACCTCTAAATTAGTAAGGAGATTAAATAAGTAATCAAAAATTTCCTCACAAAAGCCCTGGACCTGATAGTTTCACAGTGAGTTCTATCAATCATTTAAAAGAACTAACATGAACCCTTCTTAGACTTTCCCAAAAAATTGAAGAGGAGAAAACATTCCCTAACTCATCTATGAGGGCAGCATTACCCTGATTCCGAAGCCAGACAAAAACACAAGAAAAGAAAACTATAGGCCAATATACCTTACAAACATAGATGCAAAAATCCAAAACAAACTAGCAACCTAAATTCAGAAGCACATAAAAGGATTATACACCATGACCAAGTGAGATTTATTCCTGGAACACAAGGATGATTCAACACTTGAAAATCAATCAATGTAACACACCATGTTAGAAGACTAAAGGGAAGAAAACCACAAAATCATTTCAATTGACGCAGAGAAAGCATTTGACAAAATACAACACCCTTTCTTGATAAAAACAAACAAAACACTCAACAAACTAGGAATGGAAGGAGACTACCTCAACATAATAAAAACCGTATGAGAGAAATGCAAGCAAACTTCATATTCAATGGTGATGACCTGAAAGCTTTCCCTCTAAGATCAGTAATGAAGCAAGGATGCTTGATTTCACCACTTTGATGCAACATGATAATGGAAGTTCTATCAAGAGCAATTAGACAAGAGAAGAAATAAAAGGCATCCAAAGTAGAAAGAAGTGAATTTAAAAAAAAAAACAAAAAAAAAAAAGAAAGAAGTGAATTTAGATACAATCTCATATACAGAAACCTGAATATTCCATAAAAATACTGTTAGAACTAATAAATAACTTCAGCAAAGTAGCAGGATACAAAGTCAACACACAAAAAGCAGCTGCATTTCTATATACTAATGAACAATCCAAAAAGGAAATTAAAAAAACAATTCCATTTAGAATTGCATGAAAAAGAATAAAACACTTAGGAATTAACCAAGGAGATGAAAGACTTCTACAATAAAAACCATAAAATATAGCTGAAAGGAATTAAAGAGTACACACATAAATATTAAAACACCCCACAGTCATTGATTGGAAGACTTAACATTAAGATGTCAATACTACCCAAAGTGATTTAAAGGTTCAATGCAATCCCTATCAAAATCCAGTAACTGTTTTTATTTTTCAGAAGTAGAAAAACCCATCCTAAAATGCATATGAAATCTCAAGAGATCCTGAATAGCCAAAACAATCCTGAAAAAGAAGAACAAAGCTGGAGGACTCACTCTTCCTGATTTCAAAACTTAAAGCTACAGTAATAAACACAGTGTGGCACTGGCATAAAGACAAACAGACCACAGATATGAGTAGGGGCCCAGAACAAACCTTCACATATAGGGTCAAATGACTGTTGAGTAGGGCACCAAGACCATTCAACTGGGAAAGGGCAGTTTTTTCCAACAAATGCCGCTAGGAAAGCTGGCTATCCACACACAAAAAGAATGAGGTTGGATCCTTACCTACCACCATGTACAAAACTTAATTAAAAATGAATCCATGACCTAGATGTAAGATCTAAAACAATCAAATTTTAATGTTTTTTCTACAGTTTCCTATAGGGAGAAAATGCAGGCAAAAGCTTCATGACATTGAATTTGGCAATGATGTTTTACTATGACACCAAAAGCACAGGCAACAACAAAAAAAGATAAATTGGACAATGAAAATTTTTAAATTTTATGCGTTAAGATACTAACAACAGAGTAAAAAGGCAGCCCACAAAATGGACAAAATATTTTCAAATCATGTATAAGAGATTAACATCCAGAATATACAGAGAATTCCTAAAACTCAGCAAAATCCCTCCAACAATCCAATTCAAAAATGGGCAAAGGACCTGAATAGACAATTCTCCAAATAAGAGATACAAATGGACAACAAGCACATGAAAGAACTCCCAACATCCCTAATCATCAGGGAAGTGCAATTCAAAACTAAAATGAGATGCTACCTCACACCTATTAAGATGGCTACTATCACAGGCTGGGCGCAGTCACTCATGCCTGTAATCCCAGCACTTTGGGAGGCCGAGGTGGGCAGATCACAAGGTCAGGAGATCAAGACCACCTGGCCAACACGGTGAAACTCCGTCTCTACTAAAAATACAAAAATTAGCTGGGTGTGGTGGCAGGTGCCTGTAATCCCAGCTACTTGGGAGGCTGAGGCAGGAGAATCACTTGAACCCGGGAGGTGGAGGTTGCAGTGAGCTGGGATCATGCCACGGCACTCCAGCTTGGGTGACAGAGCAAAACCCCGTATCAAAAAAAAAAAAAAAAAAAGATGGCTACTATTTAAAAAAAAGAAAAAAGAGTGACAGCGAGGATGCAGAACCCTTATGCACTGTTGGTGGGGACGTAACATGGTACATAGCATAGTCACTGGGGAAAGGGGTGTGGTGGTTCCTCCAAAAATTAAATGTAAAACTACTATATGACCAGCAATTCTACTTCTGAGTATATACCCAAAAGAATCAAAAGCAGGGTCTCAAAGAGACATTTGTACACTCATGTTCAAAGAATATTATTTACAGGCCAGGCGTGGTGGCTCACGCCTGTAATCCTAGCACTTTGGGAGGCAGAGGTGGGCAAACTCATAAGGTCAAGAGTTCAAGACTAGCCTGGCCAACATGGTGAAACCCCATCTCTACTAAAAATTAGCTGGGCATGGTGGCGCACTCCTGTAGTCCCAGCTACTTAGGAGGCAGAGGCAGGAGAATCACTTGAACCCAGGAAGCGGAGGTTGCAGTGAGCTGAGATCATGCCACTGCACACCAGACTATTAACACAGCAAGACCCTGTCTCAAAAGAAAAAAAAGAACATTATTTACAATAGCCAAAACATGGAAAAAAATCAAATTTTCATCAATAGATGAATGAGTAAGCAAAATGTGGCATTCCTTAAAAAGTAATTCCCTTCTAAGACTGAATAATAAATAGTAAAATTCATAGAGAAAGTAAGTAGAATAACCATGGTTGTCAGGGCCAGGTGCAGTGGCTCACACCTGTAATCCCAGCACTTTGGGAGGCTGAGGCAGGTGGATTACCACAGGTCAGGAGTTGGAGACCAGCCTGGTCAACAGTGAAACCCTGTCTCTAATAAAAATACAAAAAATTAGCTGGGTACAGTGGTGGGTGCCTATAATCGCAGCGACTCGGGAGGCTGATGCAGGAGAATCCCTTGAACCCAGGTGATCAAGGTTGCAGTGAGCCAAGATCACACCACTGCACTCTAGCCTGGACAACAAGAGTGAAACTCCATCTCAGAAGAAAAGAAAACAAAAAAACTGGCTGTCAGGGCTGGGGGTAGAGATTGGGAAATTACTATTTAATGGATATAGAATTCAATTTGGGATAATGGAGAAGTTCTAGAGATGGATGGTCATAATGGGCATGATACTACTTAATGCCACTGAATTGTGTATTCAAAAAGGATTAAAATGATAAATTTTATGTTACATATATTTTACAATAAAAAAGTCAGATATGTTGATTTTAATTTTTCCTAAGCAAAAGTATTCCGCAATACCCCTCGCATAAGGAGGCCAAGAAAAAGAATATGTGACCAACAGGGAACAAAATGAAAACTATAAAAGGATAAGCAAAAGAAAAAAAAATTCCATTTCCTTCCCTGAAAATGGAGAGAAATGAACCAGGTTTTCTTCCAAGTGAAAACTTTGAAAATTTCATGTTTCTAAGGGAAAGGGGATGAAGGACTCTTCTATACTGACATACCATGTTTCTTTTAATACAGGATCAGGACAACTTCAAAATTATTTGTAAAAAGAAATATATTCAAAGTCAGAAGACCCTTACTCTTATTACGAAAATAAACACCACAAATATTCACAATTCAGATGAGAAGATCTTTCAACAGCTCTCACCGAGTGAAGGCAGAAAGCCCACTTTGTCCCACTTGCCTGGAAAAGTGAATGCCATCCTGGAGGAACAGGCCACTTGGGTGCCCCCCACACTTTGGCAGCTGGTGCTCACCAGACCCAGGTGTTCTCCACTTGTTGAAACATCAATTGCCCAAAACCTTTAGCTTTCCAGACAAAGCAGGATGGATGGCTACAGCACTCAAGGATTCTTTCCTTCCAAAAAGAGCTTGCTTTAAGGAGCTGAAAGTGTTGTTGTTTTTAAATGGTGTTTAACATATGCTCACAGTAGCTTGAAGTATACACAAGTTAGAAATATAGACTTTGCAAGGCACACCAAGACTGATTATAAAAGAGGGGAGGTTATTTTTATACAGTTAACAGCAATCACATTAGGGACCTGAAATTTTTTTCTCTCTTTTTTTTTTTTTTTTTTTTTTTTTGGAGATTTTCAGCAAGATGAACCATAGGTCCACTTTAAATGAAAATAAGTATCAGAAAAGGATGCCAGAAAAAAATCTGAAATACTAATGCCAGGACTTTTCTTGCTTAAAGGGGTCACCCTTCTTGCACGCGTTAACTCATCATGGCTTCCTTAAAGGATTAAATACCCTGTGCTCCAATGGGTATTGGGAAACAGATTTACACCAGAGAAGACGCCCGGATCAGATGGAAAGTTCTCATTTAGCAGTAGTCTAAAATGCTGAGGCAATACTTATAGCAGGTAATTGCTAAGAACAAGGTCAATTTTAGAAAAAACTGATTTTTCCACACACGAAGTCTACTAATAAGGAAAATAATCTTAACTTCTATTCAGTTTATATCCAATTAAAAGGAAACATAAACGAAGTATTCCTTTCATAGAGAGTTAAGACACAATGAGTTGGCAATAAAGCAAATTGTCGCCCACTCCAGTCTGTAAATAGGGGGCAAATGGTGCAAAATAGGGCCTTCCATGAAGTACATTCCTTGGCGATAGCAGTTTCTGCAAAACAGTTTCCAAGGGAGCAGCAGAAGCAACCCCTGTGGCAAAGTCCGGTCGCCAGTGCCAGCCAGCATTGTTTGCCGTGCAAGGCGCGGCAGGTACTTGGCAGTGGCTCAGCTCTGTAGCATGATTTTGGCCATTGTGCTTGGCTAGATAGCCCAAAACAGGATTCTAGAACTCTTCAGCTGATTCTGTGAGCTATCCACCGGCCTTTTAATAATTTCTTTAACTGCTTAAATCAGTCAGAAAAATCTGAAGTCAAGATACACTAAACTTCAATTTCTGTATCAGTAAAAGAGGGGTATCACTACATACATACCCTTGAAGGTAGCTGAGAGGATTAAATGAGATAATACATGCTAAAATCCTTTGGAAAACAACAAACAACATTATTATAATTTACTAAAATTTAACTATACACCAGGCACTACCTAAAACACTATTTTACAAATAAGAAAGATAATGCCTAATATTAAAGATGGAACTCTCTTAGCCAAGCATTGTGCTAACCATGTTCTGAATTTTGCCCTGTCAGGATGACCTTAAGAGGCAGGTAATCCCCTATACTAAGTAAAAATAGTCATCATCATTTAAAAAAAAACCACAGTGATGGAAATAAGTGTTGGAATTACCAGAAAGAATGATGTTATCAATTAATGATTTTCGGTGACAGAAATATTACTGCGACTTGAGGGAGATGATACAGGAGCCAAACCATGAGAGCACTAGAGTCACCAATTCTTGAAATTCTAGTGTTGATAATTTGGCGACTTGAGGAATTAATTTAAAATATCATTTTCTCTATTCAGGCTTAAGATAGTTTTTGCTTAGTTGAGACGTGGTTATGCTTTAGAATCAAGATGTTTTCAGCAGCAACGTTCCTCATTTATGACTAAACCTTTACCTTTATGGGTTGGCTCTCTGAAACTCACTTGCGAAGGTTCACTTTTAGTATTTACCTTAGAACCTTTTTTCTGTATCGTGGTTGACATTCCTGCTCTCTCTCCCCAGTTATTCAGTAAAGTCCTTAAGGGGAAAAGTGTGTACTGTTATCTCTGAAAGGCCCTCATAGACTTACACAAAGTAGTTCTCTAGCCAGGGGCAGTGGCTCACGCCTATAATCCCAGAATTTTGGGAGGCTGAGGCCCGTGGATCACTTGAGGCCAGGAGTTTGAGACCAGCCTGGCCAACATGGTGAAAGCCCATCTCTACTAAAAATATAAAAAAATTAGCCAGGCGTGGTGGCACGTGCTTGTAATCTCGGATACTCAGGAGGCTGAGGCAGGAGAATCGCTTGAACCTGGGAGCCAGAGATTTCAGTGAACCAAGATCATGCCACTGCTTTCCAGCCTGGGCGACAGAGACTCTGTGACAAAAAAAAAACAAAAACAAAAACAAAAAAGCAGTTCTCCACAGATTGCTGTTGGATATGCTGAGGAGTGCTCATATGTGGATGAGTTTTGAAACACATTATTGGTGCTTGCTATGGTTTGAATGTATCCCTTCCAAAATGTAGGTGTTGCCAATGATCCTATAGAAGGTGGGGCTTTTAAGAAGTGATTCGGTCATGATGGCTCCTCTCTGAGTAAATGGGATTAGCTGCCCTTATAAAAGGGCTCTACAGGGGAGTTACTCCTGTATTTTGGCCCTTTCTCCTTCTGCCAGTTGAGGACACAGTGTTCATCCCCTCTAGGAGATGCAGAATTCAACAAAACTTGATCTTGAACTTCCCAGCCTCCAGAAAGGTGAGAAATAAATTTCTGTTCTTTATAAATGACCCAGTCTCCAGTATTTTGTTATAGATGGACCAAGAGAGTGCTCCCTTCGGCCTTGGCTAAAGATCCTTAACTTTTAAGAGGCTCAAGTGCCCAGTTCTTCCATTTCATTTTCCCCAAGCAAAGTTCTAAATTTAAACTTATTTCTCACCCAGAGCAAAAGACGCACATTCTGTTCACATCTCTCCAAATAAATGAACTCATTTCTGTTTCTAAAGTAAACTTACGTCATCCACATTTGAAGATATGGGCTCTTCTTGTACAAGTACTGAATGAGCCCTTATCTATAAATTGCTTGCCTTCAGCCTTTTGAAGAGTCTGCAAAGGCAGTTATATGGAACTGTAAGATAAAAGCGATACCAAAGTTCAACAGAGCCAATTAAACTTTGTTCCTTTCCTCTACAACTATGTAAAAATACACAATATATCCTGCCATCACTAAGTAAAAGCTTGATTGAGCTAGGGTAATTAAATCATATTCTAGCAAGTTCACTCCTTGGTTCTCTGACCAGGGCCTCATGTTCAGAGATAACATATCTGAATATCCACGTGACCATAAACACAAAGATTCCAATCCCTGGGCTGAGGGAGGGAATGGGTTTCCATGTTCCAAGTCCATCAAGTGTGTACATCACAGTCTTTGTTGAAGATACCTGAGTCGTAAAAATTCAAACTTTTCTCCCTGTTTCTAAAGCACACAGCTGTGAAAACATGCTCCTTTATGGAACATGTTGGTTGATAATACTCAGGAAAAAAACGTATGTAATTAATTGTTACCCTTTCCTCATCTCCTGCTTCAGTTTCCTCAGAAGCAGGAAGGTGCCCCACAGGGGACTAGGGAGAGATGGGGAATCACAGAAAGGAAATCTTTGCTGTGCCCAAGCCACGGGGAGAGCAGCTGGGATTGCCACAGAGAAGCCAGCAGAAGCAACAGACCTCTGACAACGAGACAGCCAAGTAATCCAACATGAACATATTTTAAAGAGAAAGACCTTTGATTTTATGAATCAATTAAATCAGGAAGACAGATGTGCAAACTAGTTAAATATACAGGTTTTAGAATTAGATCTGAGTTTAAATCCTGGCTCTGCCTTTAATAGCTGTATGACAGGAAAGGTCTTTCATCTCGCTGAGCCTCAGCACCCTTATCTGCCAAATAAGGAAAATACCTACCTTAACAGGTTGTACAAGGATTAAACGAGAAAATACATGTAACACTTTTGTGCAAAAAAAAAAAAAAAAGGGAATGTGGTGGTTATTATTAATGAAAAAGTGGGACTGTGTATACTCAAGCCACTGCTTCTATTCATTCAATTTCTAAGAAATAATAATGAGTAAACCTAAACACTTTGGAAGTTTTCTGGACACCAAGTATAAACCTATGTGGAAAGTTTTTCTATCCTACCAATGTTCACATATATAATTTTCACCATGAAGACACGATAAAGCTAAATTATACCTTGGAAAAAAAGACTTTATGTTTGTTTTCATGTTAATTACAGTGGAAGCTAATAGAGAAATAAAGTTGAAATACTTGCAGAATTATTTTTAGGGAACTTTTAAACAGGTTAAAGAATAAGTGAAGGTTATAGGGAATCAAATTTGGGCTTATGGGAAAAAGGGGAACTCAACTACTCAAAGATGTTCCATAAAGGAGCAGACTTTCCTATATGACAATGAGTTGCTTCTGATTAGATGTTGAGCAAGTCAAGGTTAAAAGTTTACTTCGATGAGATATTCTGTAGAAGACACTCAATTCAGAAACTCTGCAGGAAGTCGAATATTGAATGATAAAACCCTTGAACACTACAATACACAACCAACTCTCTGGTGTCCACAGTAAGGCGAGTTTCCCTCTAACATCATCCCTCTAATACACCCCTAATTAGAGAAGGGTCTCCAAATTCAGGAAAGAGACAGATTTGCCACTCAACTCAAATATGAGAGAAGCTGAATTCATGAACCTCATCATCCTGAAGCATGTTTTTTTTGCCCTCTTGACTTCCCCCTCCTTGATGCCCTGCTTTTATCACCCATCCAATCTAATTCCATTAATAGTTACTGGCCTCTTCTAAATATCTATCCCAAAGAAACAAATTCAGATGAAATTTATGTACCAAGATTCTGTACTCCAGTATCATTTTAATACCCAAAAAGTCCTCCAATGAAAGAATAATTAAACTGTACAACACATTTACAGAAAGAAATGTTAGCCAGCTATTTAGATGGTGTTTTTACACAATATCCAGTCACATAGAAAGTCACAATATAATTTTAAGTAAAATTGTGATATAAAATGACAGATTTTAATTCTAAAATAAATGTATACCTTACATAGGTCTACACTAGAAGGAAAAATACAGCAAGTTATTAACAATGGCTATGTCTAGGTAGTAGAATTTTTAGTTAGTTTTTTTTTTTTTTTTTTTGGTCATTTTGTTTTCCAATTTCCTTAAAATAATTATATATTCATTTTGTGATCAGAAAAAAAGATTATTTAAAAAATACATATGACAAAAAAAGCTATGTTACAGTTATCTTGGATTTATAACTCAGAAATCAAAACAATTCTTTTAAAAGGAAGAAGCATGGTATAAGAAAATTAAGTTTGCATCCGACCCTATGTTTGACATGGTTGCTGAGTACAATGCTGTCTTTAATCAATAAACAAGGAACAGCTGGGACAATATCCAGTTTTATTGAGGATGTGGAACAACAGGAACTCTCATATAAAGGTAGTAAGGCAATAAAAGAGCATAATCACTTTGAAGAGTGAATTGGCTATATCTAGTCAAGCTAAAAAAACATGTGCCCTACTAGACAGCAATTTGTTCCTAGTTACATACCCTAAAGAAAACTCTCATACATGTGCAAAAGGAGTCATGTACAAAGATGTCCACTACAAAACTGTTTAACAGTGAAACAACTGGAAATAACTCAAATATTCATCAATAAGTAAATGGATAAATACACTGTGAAATAATCATTTGATGGAATACTATGCAGCACTGAAAATAAGTGAGGTATATATCAACGTGGATAAATCTCAAAATTATAAGGAAAAGAAAAAAGAAAGACAAGTAGCTGAAGGATACATATAGAACACAATTTATACAAACTCAAAACAAGTGAAAGAATATTCTACATTGCTTAGATATACAAAAACATGTAGGAAAAAGACAAGCCATGAAAAAAACACATGGGCATGATGAATGCCAAAATCAGATCAATAATTCCCTGTGGAGTGGGTGGAGGAGGGAATACCAGGGAAGGACATAAAGGGTAGGGAAGCGGCTTTAAGTTTATTTGAAATGTATATTTTTCTTCCTGCAGGGAAAGAGATCTGAAGCAAATACATCAAAATACTAAAATACGACAAATTTGATGAATATACAGATGTTTGCTATTTTTTTTCTCCTGTATGCTGACATACTGCAAATGAAAAGAAATTATAAGGTAGCAGCTGATAATCTCTATAGAGAACAAGGCTTCCTATCCACAGCAGTAATTCTTAAACCCTGCTGGGCCTAAGGCCCCTCTGCAAAGCTGATGGAATCAATGGCTCCACTTCCCACAGGGTTTATTACACTACCACCACTCCACCCTTGGTCACCTCAGGAGACATTCAGGAAAACCCATGCTCACTCTTTCGTCATGTGGTTGACCAAGGTAATGTCTACTCTTACTAAGAGTTACCAAGGCTGGACGATTAGACAGAGAGAGAGCAAAACATCAGCTGCTCAGAGAAACAGCCCGTGACAAAAACAAGACTTTTACTGAAGGAAGGCTGCCAGGGTAACAACCAGTGAAACAGCTAAAAAATCCAGTGGTACACATGCAACTGAATGTTTTCAAACCAACTTAAAAGGTAGGGGAAGCATTACGAAAAACATTATTCTACTTAATTCAGTCTTGGTGCAAAGCCAAGGTTTTAAGTAGTGACTGACAACAAAGATTAGTGGGATCTGTTCATATTTCTCAAAATTTCCTCTATTTGCACATCTTATTTAATAACATTTAATTTGGTTAATTTTTAACAAACATTTGGCTAATGTCTATGCTTAGCTTTTCCAATAAAGCACTGTATTATTTTCAGAAAGTCCAGATGAGTGGAAAACAATGACACTTTCAGTTACTGACTCAGTTAATAAAATCTAAGGGAGAAATGGCTATTCAGACTTAGAAGCGATAATGAAAACACCTGGTGACAGTACGCCTGAATTCCTGGCTAAGCACCTAGAAGGACACAGTCTTTTGCAGGACAGTCTTAAAAGATGACACCTACAAAGGGACGTTAAATACTATCAATTCAACATGTATGTGAAAGTCTTTAACTGATACAATTATTTTAGAGGGTTTTTCTTTTAGAAGTTCTAGATCTGTGGTACTCAGAATTGTCCTCAAAATGCCAATATTGCAAGCTTAACAATGCCATGTAAAATCTCCAGTTTCTTTGTTATGGTCTTTCATTATCTCCACTGTCTCCCATCTTTATATTCCAATCCAAATCTTTTATTCATGCCTGCCTCTTCTCCCATCTTCTGTTCTCTTATTTCCGCTCTACCTTACCTCCAACCCTGACCTCCACCCCAGGGCTACTCATTTGCTGCCTCTTGAAAATAAAGAGCAACCACCCACAGAGTTAGAGTGTGGATTTGGGGAACAACAGTGGGCTAGTTAAGAAACCTTTTGCACTCTGCCCTTTTTTTTTTCCCTTCCCTCCATCCAATTTTTCCAAACTTTTTCGCTGAAATTCACTCTGAATCAAACCTATGCTACATTATAAATGCACAACTTGTTAAGACTTTCTAAGATCTTTATGCAAATGAACAACAAAGAAAATTGTGCTGCTTAGTATACTGTAAAACACATACTGCTTTAGCGCCCCTGAAACACAGAGGGAATTTGGAAGAAGGGCCTTTCCTCACCATCACAGAGGCTGGGGCACCACTGGCAATATAGTGGGCAGGGACAAAAACTGCCAATGCACAGCAGTGACACATAATAAAAGCTGGCCCACCCAAGATGCCAGTAGCACCCCAACCTACTATCCCACTGTCATTATGACACACTGGACCACAGACACTGATGTAGCCAGATAACTCCAGCTAATTTTGATTAATATTTGGCTAATCTTGACATTTTCCGTCTTGCAGAAAAATTGTAAAATCAGCCATTGATTGGACTGCCTAAATTCCCAATACTGCACAGATATCTGGGAAGGAGGAGGCAGATGGTGGCACACAGTCTGCACTGTATTACCTCCCGGTGTTTGGAAATTCTTATTAAAATGACCGTATTTTGAGTTTGATAGAACTGTATTCCAGAGACTTCTTCAATCATATTTGATGCAGCATTATGTTGAGCCAAAAGAGCTACAGGGGCCATTCTTCTCTGAAAACAAGTCAAGATGGTTACACAACCCTCCGCAGGGATCGGTGCACAACGGCCCTCTGAGGGTGTGGGGGAGGACATGGTAAACATCTCTCCCCTTCAGCAGCTCATGTTCTAACTCAGATTTTTCCTGACAAAACAAACATGGCTTTGCTTGCATATTAATTATTTTTGTAGCAGGAACTCATTCTCACATTCCTTCTCCTGCTTATTTTCCCTCCATAATTCTTTACCCTTTGCTCGCACAATCCCTCCTCCCAGCCATGCTGTACTATTTGTATGGAAAAAAAAAATTTTTAAAGAGTTGCTTCTTGCCAAGTGTGACATCAACTCATTCTTATTTAGTGATGTCCAGCAAGAACTTGCTCTCCCAAAACGTTTGCTCAGTTTTGAGGCAACAAGATTATGAACTGCATTCTGTTTTCCCTGTCACTTGTTTTTGAAGCATTAGTGTATCTTCTGAAACAAATGACATAATACCTAATTTCTATGACCCCAGGCACTGTATATATGCATAAGTATCTTTTCAGACAGCTTCAGGAAGACAAACCATTGCTCTCAACTTACTAAGAAGGAAAAAGTAACACGGTAACAAGATAATAATTTTAACCTCCCTGAAAAAGCTCTCTCTGCTTTCAGTAACAAGAAAGAGCTACATGATATTAAAGAAAATGTAAGCCCTAAATTCCACTCTAGGTGAAGAGCTTTGGTTTTAGGGGAAAAAGAGAGGCAGATGAAGAAGCAGAGTGACCCCTAAAATAGCAAGACAAACATATTACACTGCTTCATGCCTAACACTTTTTAGCAAGGCACTTCTTAATGAACGCCTCTGGAAAACCAAAAATTTTATTCTGCATATAAAATAAGCCAAAGTTTAGAATTATTTTCAGTTAGCTTATTGAAAAAACTGGCAGCGGTATTCTTAAAATCTGTTCAACAACGATGGAATTACCGAACTACGTCAGGTACTAATCCTCTCTCATGAAAGTCTTCTTTAAAAACCTTTCCATTCCATTCCTCTGTTAATTAAAAGGTACAAGTAGAAATGATACTATTCCCTAGCTCTTCTTACTTCAGGGAACAATATTAGTAGCACACCAGACTTAATTATCAGAATGCAGAAGCAAATTCCCAGCGTGGGCTGTTCCTGGGAGCAAATGCCAGTTCCGTCACATTCCAGTACTGGCTGACCAGGATGGCACTGAGGAACCTGAGCCATTTACAAAAAAATGTGTAACAACTTGAGCATGTTCCTGATCATTCTCTAGGATGTCGGCATTTTGGGGTTTCCAGTATCACCCTAGGGGAATTAGTTTAGATCTAACGTGCCTAGAAATGCTTTAGGATGGGGTATTCAAAGCTTGGAAGTCTAGGTGGACATCCAGCCTATTCTGCAGTTTCCAAGTTCTCAGAGATACAAGGTTTCTAATAAACCAGAGAAGGAACAAGAAAACACATACCTTCCTGGGGAACTGCAACTGTTTAACAAAAAGCCAAAAAGTACATAGAGAAAAAGAAAAAAATCACATGTTGGTGCTGCTGTCTGTCTGTGTGTGTGTGTGTGTGTGCACATGCATGCATGTGTGTTTTAGGTTAGCTGGAAAAAGACAAAGGAAAAGGTCTTGAAAATTATAATTATATAAAATTGCTCAGGTGACTTCATCCCACCCACATGCTTCTGATTTTCAAAAAGTATGATGAGCACTTTTTAAGTTAGTGTTCCGAAAAGACTGCAGCTGTTCAGCACAGATTTCATATGCTCAGTTAAGGACATTATTTTATTAACATAAAGGTTAATGGTTTTTAAATGAAGGTAGCAATTTCCAACATGAGTACTGAAAATTCATATTAGTATTCACGCTCAGTTTAAACATACAGACCCAGAAGGATGAACTGTTCCCTGACATTAACAGTACAATAATAATACAAAGATTTAAATGCAATTTAAAAAAAATACAGATTTTAAAACCCCCCACTTCCTCCAAGAGTTTTAGCTTACCCTCTAGGAAACATTACATCTGTGTTAAGCACATCAGTATGGTAGCATTTGCCATGACTGTAATACTGCATTCAGTGAACCCAGGGCAAAACAAGTCAGGAGAACCAAAAACTTTGGAAGATATCTGCCCCTCCCATTCCCTACTATGCTCCTCTACCCTCCCCACCCTCCGCAGTGCCTCCTTTTGAAGCGTTCTCCTCCACGGCCAGAAGAGGCATTGTGTGGATGCTAGGCTAGGGAGTGTTCAGTACGCATCAGTGAAATGGCTCCTACCAGTTGTGGTTTTGCAAGGCCAAAATTCAAAATTAATCTCCCGCCGTGCCTGGTATGCCTGTAATCGCAGTATTTTGGGAGGCCGAGGTGGACGGATCACTTGAGGTCAAGAGTTCGAGACCAGACTGGCCAACACGATGAAACCCATCTCTACTAAAAATACAAAAAATAGCTAAGCATGGTGGCACATGCCTGTAATCCCAGCTACACAGAGGCTGAGGCAGGAGAATCGCTTGAACCCAGGAGGTGGAGACTGCAGTGAGCCGAGATCGTGCCACTGCACTCCAGCGTGGGCAACAGAACCAGACTCCATCTCCAAAACAAACAAACAAAATTAATCTCCCTTCCCCGTTCTGCCATTATTCTGCTCCCCGAGTCAAACAACTTTATGGCTATTTCCCCATCTCTTCATTCCTGGCACCCAATTTGCCAAATCCTGTCATTTCTTCCTTGAAAATGCCTTTTAAGTTTGCACTTCCTTCCACTATCCCCACCCCACCCCAGGCTTTCCTCAGCTCATCACTAGCAAACTACAACAATCTCCTAACTGGACTGCCCATTTTCGGCCACTGTCATACTAATTCATTCAAAAAGTGCAGCTGTCAACATGTTAATACCCGGTGCTCTCTACTGCAACGAACAAAACTACAATCACTTCCTTATGGCATCACCTTCAAATTCCTTTCCCTATTCTTTAGGAGCCTCCATAATCTGGCCCTAATCTAATTTTCCCACCTGGCTGGGCATGGTAGCTCACCCCTGTAATCCCGGCACTCAAAGAGGCCAAGGCAGGTGGATCACTTGAGGTCAGGAGTTCGAGACCAGCCTGGCCAACATGGCGAAACCCCCTCGCTACTAAAAATACAAAAAAAAATTAGCTGGATGTGGTGGCACGTGCCTGTAGTCCCAGCTACTCGGGAGGCTAAGACAAAAGAATTGCTTGAACCTGGGAGGCGGAGGTTGCCAGTGAGCCAAGATCGCGTCACTGCACTCCAGCCTGGATAACAGACAGAGACTCTGTCTTAATAATAATAATAATAATAATAATAATTTTCTCACCTTGCTTCTTACTCCCTCTCAAATTGCAGCCTTCTGTTTGGTCACAGAGTGATCTCTCTGCCTCCACCCCACCTCCTCGATGCAGGATATTCAGGCCTGCTTTGCTCAGACTCTCTTCCCAGCCTAGGAACTCCTTCATCCACCTTCCCGACCCAACCTAACACGTTACACCAGAAAAACCCACCTGTCCGTTTAGGTTCAGCTCAATTAATCATTCCTCTCTATATACAGTTGTTTTCTATGACTATGGTCCACCTCTTCCTCTGTGTTAAAAATCATCTGGCTTTTGGACTGTGACAGAATTGAGTTTAAATCTCTTTGGAAGGTGAGCGAATTGTCTAACCTCTCTGTAGTTCAGCATTATAAGATGAGGATGATGTTAATATTTCCCTCATAGGATTGTTTTGAAGATTTGCAAAGGTCCTATATGAAGTGCAACCAGTGTAGCACTTGGCACATGGTAAACAGGCACTCGACACAGTATTATAACATTATACAATACTAAATGAACACTATGCTTGTAAAATCCTAGTCTTTAAGTCAATCATGAGGTTTGTTTTCTATACTAGATTGTAATCTTCAAGAGCTAAAATCAGCCTGGCAAGGTCTGTAGTCCCAGCTACCCGGGAGGCCAAGGCAGACACTTGAACCCAGGAGTTTGAGTTCAGCCCAGGCAACGTAGTGAGACTCCGTCTCTTTAAAAAAAATTTTTGTTAAAAGGGAAGGCAAAAATCACGTTACTTTCAGTTATAGCTTACTTATTTAATAATTCCAACTCCCTAAATAGCCAAAAAACAGGGAAAAACAAAAATGGCCTACAGGTCACCAAAATAGTTAAATCCCATGTATTAATGCCTATGTATTCTAGTAACAGGAAGCCCTTCAGACTGCCTCCAAGCCCTGTTAATTTTTTTTTTTTTTTTTTTTTTGAGATGGAGTCTCAATCTGTCACCCAGACTGGAGTTCAGTGGTGTGATCTCATCACTGCAACCTCTGCCTCACGGGTTCAAGTGATTCTCCTGCCTCAGCCTCCAGCGTAGCTGGGATTACAGGTGCACACTACCATACCCAGCTCATTTTTGTATTTTTAGTAGAGACAGGGTTTCACCATGTTGGCCAGGGTAGTGTAGAACTCCTAACCTCAAGTGATCCACCCGCCTCAACCTCCCAAAGTGCTGGAATTCCAGACGTGAGCCAGTGCACCTGGCTGAGGCCTATTGGATTTTGGTTTCCAAGCTGACAGCAGCAAATTAGGGGATGGCTGCTACTTGCTATCAGCAAGGGAGATGACAGAAAAACCATAAAAAGTAAACATACACACCTGATCTGTACAAAATTGCAAACAAAATCAAGCCTAGCAACCAAAACTTCTGTTCTAACTGGTATATTAGTAGGTAGTATTTCAGAGATAATGTAATTCTAATGTTCAAAAATAGAGACAAAGGCTGGGTGCGGTGGCTCACACCTGTAATCTCAGCACTTTTGGAGGCCACGGTGGGCAGATCACCTGAGGTCAGGAGTTCAAGACCAGCCTGGCCAACATGGTGAAACCCTATCTCTACTAAAAATACAAAAATTAGCTGGGCGTGGTGGCAGACGCCTGTAATCCCAGCTACTCAGGAGGCTGAGGCAGG
>CAUYLG010069941.1:0-21834 GCA_963573385.1 Cacajao melanocephalus
ACAAGAGTCGTGCTGGCGACCCGTGGGGCTCCTCCACTGGGAATCTCCTGGTCTGTGAGCAACAAAAATTCGTCTGAAAGTGTGGCATCCACTCGTTCTCTGCACTTTCACTGGGAGCTACAATCCTGAGCTGCTAGTAATCGGCCATCTTGGATCTCTCCTTGTTAATCTTTTCAAAAAACTGGCTCCTGGATTCACTGATTTTTTTTTTAAGGGTTTTTCATGTCTCTACCTCCTTCAGTTCTGCTCTAACCTTAGTTATTTCTTGTCTTCTGCTAGCTTTTGAATTTGTTTGCCCTTGCTTCTCTAGTTCTTTTAACTGTGATATTAGGTTGTCAGTTGGACCCCTTCCTTACACCTTATATGACAATTAACTTGAGATGGACTAAAGACTTAAACATAAACCTAAAACCATAAAAACCCTAAAAGAAAACCTGGGTAATATCATTCAGGACATAGGCATGAACAAAGACTTCGTGACTAAAATACCAAAAGTAATGGCAACAAAAGCGAAAATTGAAAATGGGATCTAATGAAACTAAAGCACTTCTTTACAGCAAAAGAAACTTATTATCGGAGTAAACAGGCAACCTACAGAATGTGAGAAATTTTTGCAATTTATCCATCTGACGAAGGGCTAATATCCAGAATCTACAAGGAACTTAAACAAATTTACAAGACGTAAACAACCCCATCAAAAAGTGGGTGAAGGATATGAACAGGCACTTCTTAAAAGAAGACATTTATGTGGCCAACAAACATATAAAAAAAAGCTCATCATCACTGGTCATTAGATAAATGTAAATCAAAACCACAATGAAATACCATCTAATGCCAGTTAGAATGCCGATCATTCAGGAAACAACAGATGCTGGAGAGGATGTGGAGAAATAGGAATGATTTGACACCGTTGGTGGAAGTGTAAATTAGTTCAACCATTGTGAAAGACAGTGTAGTGATTCCTCAAGGATCCAGAAATAGAAATACCATTTGAAATACCATTTCCTGTGTATATACCCAAATGATTATAAATCATTCTACTATAAAGACACAGGCACATGTGTGTTTATTGTGGCACTATTCACAATAGCAAAACTTGGATCCGTCCCAATTGCCTATCGATAATAGACTGGATAAAGAAAGTATGACATACATACACATGGAATACTTTGCAGCCATAAAAAAGGATGAGTTCCTGTCCTTTGCAGGGACATGGATGAAGCTGGAAACCATCATTTTCAGCAAACTAACACAGGAACAGAACCACACACTGCATGTTCTCACTCATAAGTGGGAGTTGAACAATGTGAACACATGGACACAGGGAAGGGAACATTACACACCAGGGCCTGTCGGGGGTTGGGAGGGCTAGGGGAGGGATAGCGTTAGGAGAAATATCTAATGTAGATGACAGGTTGATGGGTGCAGCAAACCACCATAGCACATGTATACCTATGTAATAAAACTGCATGTTCTGCACATGTATCCCAGAACTTAAAGTATTTAAAAAAAAAAAAAAAAAAAGCAAAATGTTTATCAGAGTGAAGCAATAGGGAAACCCAGGCAACATAGATGGTCAGATGTAAACTCAAAGGTAAACAGATCCAAAAGAATTTTAAGAGTAATTGTAAGCAACAGCAAAGCCCATAATATGCAGTTCTTTAAATAGATTAGACGAAAGAACCCAGCCAAAGAAAAACAGTGAGATGGATACAGGGCAAAAGGGCTATCAAGAAAATGAGAAAGGAGATAACAGAGAGATTCAATTAATTCTTGGTTTCACTCATGCCATAGGAAGACCTTAGGGAGTTTCTCACTCTAAAATTGTCTTTTAACAGAGACAGGTCAGAGTTGAGAGAGCAAATAATGCTAAAAGCATAAGGTGTGCTGGCAAACTGAAGGTAGATTGTTTTGTTTATACATTGGTATCCTGGCACCAATCCAGGTATTGTGAAGAAATTGCACGGTAAGAAGAGCTCTTCCCAACTAAATGTGCAACTGTATTAGAGGACTCTCTCCTGGAAGAGCATTTGATTTGATATCTGGACAACCAGTAGAAACTTTATGAAAGCATGGAATCATGCAATATTTGTGCAAATATGGTAGAATTATCGATTGTGGATTTTGTTCAAGCTACTATAGAGGGCTGGTATAAGCAGACAGAGTCTCACTTTGTCACCAGGCGCCACACTGGAGTGCAGTGGTGCGACCTCAGCCCACTGCAACCTCCACCCCCTGGGTTCAAGCAATTCGCCTGCCTCAACCTCCCAAGTAGCTGGGACTACAGGCATGCGCCACCACGCCCAGCTAATTTTTTTGTATTTTTAGTAGAGACGGGGTTTCACCATGTTGGCCAGGATGGTCTCGATCTCTTGACCTCGTGATCTGCCCGCCTCAGCCTCCCAAAGTGCTGGGATTACAGGCGTGAGCCACCGCGCCTGGCCAGCAGTGCTGTTTCTTTCTCTTAGGTGTAGCAAGAAGGTAGCCAAGGTTTGGTCTTTTGAGTTCTCAGCATTTTGTCCCAATCAGTTATTAACAGCTTCTGCAAGTCGGAACTAAAATTCAAAATTGAACTCAAACTATGCTCTGACCCAAACTTAAGTTTGAGGAGAGTGTAGGCTCATTTGGTACGGGTTGAACTGAGTGATCCCTACGAGAGAGGAGATGAAAGTTGAAGGAAAAAGAGGGGAAAAATAGTAGTATACCTGAGACTGGCAAAAATTCCCCAACACTAAGAGAAGGAAGAAAAATAGGTGGTTTCTACAAATGGTAGACAGGACTCATGAATGGGGAATCTCATGAATGAATGAATCAGAGAAGAGGGAATCTGGCTGCAGGATACAGAAGTAGGTTAGCTGTTAAACCACAAGGTGTTGGGAACAGTAGTGAACATTTCATTTATTAATCCTGGGGTTGGAGAACAGGAGACAGAAAACTCCAATTCCACACATGGTGCCATGCCTGAAAGATGGTAGGGGGTAGAATTAGTGGAAACATCAGCTAATCCAAGGAGGCACAGCACCAATTGTAACTGTTAAGAATTAAGAGCTTGGCTCGTGCCTTTAGTTTTCAATGGGATGCCTCAACTATCTTTGTGTTGGAATCAGAATTTAGGTATGTGGTATTTATTGTACATGAGTGTTCCCAGAAAATGCTTAGCCTACTCCTACAACAAAGTAAAATCAGAGGAAATATACTTTTAAAAACAGAAATCATTGACTAATCCATTTGAATTATTTGACTAGGAAAATAAGCCTGGGAAAAAAATCAGCAAACTTAATTTATTAATCTATTTAAAAGAACTTTGCCAAAATTTTACGACAAGAACTATCTTACTTTTTTCCCTCAATTTTAAATTATAAAACATTTCACATGTTTCTGAAAGGTCAGACCAGGAGATAACAGACACCCAAATACTGACCACCCAGATTTTACAGCTGTTAACATTTATTAAATTTGCTTTGGAGCCTATTTTTAAAAATAAAAATAAAATATTTCACATGGAATGAAAGTCCCAACTTCACCTTACCCCTCTCTTGTTCCCTAGAAATGACTATTTTGAAGTTGTGGGTAACATTGTTTTATATTTGACTCATGCATCCATAAAAATATATATTATTGTGTTATAAAATTTTTATCTGACTGATATCATTGTTATAGATTTTTATATAACATTCACTTACAAATTTTAATTTCTTCCATATCTGTGATTCTACACTCTTCTTTTATTCCCAATGTTGTTTGTGTTTTAGCTCTTTCTCATTTTCCACTTTCACTTAAAAACTATTATGAGCCTGCTGGTATTTCATATATGTTACAAGTCTTTTTAAATCTACCTTCTTGTTATTTAATACATTTATCTGTTTCATAATGGTATTTTGTTCTTAAAATGTTTATTCTTACCTTTTACTTTCATGCTTTTCACACCTGTATTTCTGCTGTTTACTTTTATTCTCTGCTCTTAGCTCTCTGATATATGATATGTTAGATTATAAAACATACTTTTTGAAACTATACAAATAATTGATAGAATGTATTTTCATCAACTTCCAAAAGAAATTATCTTTTAACTGCATTCTATTTCAAATGAAATACCTAGCACAGAGTTTCTCAACGGTAACAACATTGACATTTGAGGCTGTATAATTCCTTGTTGTGAGGAGAGAGTCTTTTGTGTTATAGTATGTTTTGCAGCATCCATGGTTTCGACCTCTGGATATCAACAATATCCCTGTCCATCATAGCCAAAAATGTCCCTAGACATTGCCAAATGTCCCCTTGGGGACAAAAGCACCCCGATTAAAAACCACTCATCTAGCAACTTGTAATCCATTCGCCATTCTGCCATTTCCTTTATACAATTTCTAAAATCTTGTAGGTGACTTCATCTTCTCTAGATCAGACTAAAGTTTCTTTTCATTTAAAAGTGAGGTTAATTTTGAAATACTACAAGAGAACCATAGACCAGTCGAAAGTGGTTTTCCTATTACCCTCTTATCCTCTGCTCAGAATAACCTTTTATAACATTACAACATCCAGATTTCGTTACATAGGTTTTAACTCGCAGCTTAAGGGATAAATTATTTTCCATCTGGACATGCTCCATATTTAAGAGGTAGTAACACAAGTTTCCCAAAAACAATGTTTCTACTATACATGGAGGAGGTGATCTGGACCTGTATATACTATCTTCTATCATGAAAGTAATTTGATGTGATGCCTTCATTTCACACCACTCTTACTTCATTTGAAGTGGTTTTAATATATAGATATCATGGCTTTTTACAGCATAATTAGTAGACTGGCAAATTTTTGGACAAATATTTTCTTTAAAATTCTGATATATTTTTCCACTCAGGAGATTGTTTTCTTTTAATATTAAAACATATTTCTAGATTTGTGCTAGTTTGGTTTTTCCAGAAATACTTATTTTTTTTTAAGTTGAAACTTAGCTCTCAGTCATTCACATGCTACATTATCTGTCATTATTTCTGCTCATTTCCCTTTTTCTTGGCATTCTTTGAAAATTAGAAATTTTTTTCTCTTTATTGTTTTTCTATATTCTATTTTTTACTCTTATGTTTGAGCAGTGTTAAACAATGCTCTGATATTTGTATTTCTTTTTAATATTTCCCATAATCTTAACTATATATGTAGTATATCAACTTATTTTGTTTTCATGGATTTGGGGGTTTTCCAGATACCTTTCTGTTTTGATTTCTAATTTAATTCCATCATGCTTAGTGAACTATTTGGTGTGAATTGAATGGTTTTAAATTTACTGACCCTTATTTTATGTCACAAAATATGGTTTACATTAGTTTTGTGTGCACTTTAAAAGAATGCATGTTCTGCTATTGTTGGGTAGAGTATTCTCTAATTGTCAACAGTCAAGTTGGTTAAGAGTATTGTCCAAAACTTCAGTATCCTTATTGATTCTGTGTACTTCTTCTCTCAATTATTGTGAGAAGGATATTGAAATATTTGACCATAATCGTAGATTAGTCTATTTCTCTAAGCAATCTTATCACTCTTTGCTTCATGCATTTTGAAGCTATATTATGAAGTGAATTAAATTTTAGTATTACTATGTCTTCTTGATGAATTATTTTTGTTATTGTGAATTGCCTTCATTTCTGATAATAGTCTTTGTTCTGAAATCTGCTTTGTGTGATATTAATATACCTACTATAACTTTGTTTTAATTATTGTTAGCATAGTGGTTCTTTTAATTAGCATAACATATCTTTCGCTACTCTTTTAACCTATTTTATCTATTTTATTTTATTCTATTTTGTTTTATTTTGAGACAGAGCCTTGCTCTGTTCCCCGGGCTGGAGTGCAGTGGCACAACCTCAGCTCACTGCAAGCTTGACCTCTCTGGCTCAAGCAATCCTCCACCTCAGCTTCTCAATAGCTGGGACCATGGGCTCGTGCCACCATGCCCAACTAATTTCTTTATATTTTTTGTAGAGACAGGGTTTCACCATATTGCCAAGGCTGGTCTCAAACTCCTGGACTCAAGCTATCCACTAGCCTCAGCCTCCCGAAGTACTGGGATAACAGGTGAGGGCCCCCACACCTGGCCTTTATCTCTATTTTAAAGAGCATTTATTGCACTCAGGTATAATGGGGTCTTGCTTTTGTGTCCAACCAGATAATTTCTATCTATTAATGAGGATATTTAGACCATTTATATTTAATATAACTATTGATATGTTTAGATTTAGCTGTAACATCTTGTCACATCCTTCCTATTTGCCCCAACTTTTCTGTTTCATTTTTCCTGTCTGACCTTTAAACAAAATTTATATTCATTAACGCCCCCCTCCCCACCCCAACTTCAGGGATACCACTTTCACACATAACAGAACATTTAGCTTTCCCACAGCTTGCTGATGTTTCATTAATCTTATTTTTTCTTTATGATCCTTTTTGGTAGTTCATATTTTGTCTCCAAGTTCATTGATTCATTCCAGTTTTTTTTTTTTTTTTTTTAAATATGGAGTCCTGCTCTGTCATAGAAGCTAGAGTGCAGTGGCTTAATCTCAGCTCACTGCAACATCCACCTCTGGGTTCAAGAGATTCCCCTGCCTCCACCTTCTGAGTAGCTGGGACTACAGGTGTGAGCCACCACACCTCATTACGTTCTGTATTTTCAGTAGACACAGTGTTTCACCCATTTTGGCCACTGCAGTCTTGAATTCCTGACCTAAAGTGATCTGCCCACGTCAGTCTCCCAAAGTGCTGGGATTACAGGGATGAGCTACTGCGCCCACCCTCAGTGTATTTTTAAAATCACAAATTGTTGGCTCTTTTGTTATATTTCCATGTTTCTGCTCAAGGTTTTGAACATATGGAATAGAGTTATAATTACTGTTTTAATGTCTCTGTTAGTTTTAACTTCTGTCAGTTCTGTGCTGAATTTGATTGATTGATATTTCTCCTCATTGTGGATTGTATTTTTTTGCTTCTTTGCATGCCTGATAATGTTTGATTTTGATTAAATATCAGAATATTTGAATTTTACCTTTTGGGATGTGGGATATGTTTGTATTCTCATAAATATTCTTAAGTTTTGTTCTGGGAATATAGTTAAGTTACTTAAAAACAGTTTTATCCTTCTGGATCTTGCTTTTCAGATATGTTCGGAGGAGCTAAAGTAGTGCTCAGTGTAGGGGTAATGATTCCCACCACCAAGGCAAGATTCTTACGTGCGCTCTACCTAGTGCAAGCTTGCAGTGAGGTTGTGCCGCTGCACTCCAGCCCGGGGAACAGAGCTTTTCCGCTCTGTTTGGTCAGAACATGCACTCTTTCAGTCCTGTGTGAGCACTGGGTACTATTACTGTTCATCTTTTGTTCAGCAGTATGGGAGACAGCTCGTCATTTTCCTTCACAGGTTTCTAGACCATAAGGAACCACATATAGAAGTTCAGCTCAATGTTGTGATTGGATAGAACTGGGAAAGGGTAAGTATAATTTGCTGGCAGAAGAAAAAGTCCATGATATATTTGTGACCAGAAGAGTTGATTGCAACAGCTGTTAGAAAACAGAGTTTCACAACTCTTTGTTCTTTCACGTCGAGCACAAAGTAGGATTGTTCTCCATCTACTAGATCTCAGGCCTGGCTCTGTGGTGCTTAAGCAAATGCAGTGTGCGTAAAAGTGATGCAAGTTATTTCTGAGTAGACTCTCTAAGAGTCAGTGCTTAGTTTTTCATGCTCTCTTCCTCTGATTTGACAGTCACAGAACAGAAGGAGAAAAGGAAGTTCCATCAGACTGAGTCCCTCAGAGACAAAGATAAGCAGAGCCATAAAACTTACTTGTGATAGACATAGAATTTAAGCAAGAATTACACTTATTTGTTGTAAACCACTAATACTTATGAATTGTTTGTTGCCTCACATAATCCAGCTTATGTTGATTAATAAGTCATCTTCTGTTATATCCTGATGCTTGTACTTAACAATTTTCAGGAATATTCTCATCGTCTGTGTCTTCAGAGGTCTCTTTTCCCTGTCTGGTTCAAATTTTTCATGTCCTGTAGTTTCTGTTTTTCCCTAGTCTTTAACTGAAAATAACAAGTCTATATAAATCTGTTTTTCGCCCACAGATATTGTATATGGATTACCCCTGGTGCCCTCCACTTAACACATCCACATGAATAGGATCACTCTCTCATCTTGAGATCAGGAATAGGATCACTCTCTCATCTTGAGATCAGGAAATGCGTTCACTTCCTGTATTAAGCTGCCATCTATTTGATGAGCGTGTCTTTCAGTACTGAAGTGGAAATTTATGTCACTGCCCAGTTCTCTCACTGTAACAGCAAAATGTTTATGGTTTTTAAAAATCTGAACTCCATCTGTAATTCTTCTACTGACCAAAAACCACACAAAAAACTTGCAAAAACTCTATGCATAAAGTACTGCTCCTACATATTTTGCTGCTTTAGGGCCCACCTTTAAGATTTATAGCTAAGTTTCATCATGTATAAAAATAACATTGACCTTGCAGGTGGGAAGATAATGTGCATAACATGATGACAATTTCACTGATTCAGTTCATTATTATTATTTATTTGTTCAAGGTATGTTATATTCATAATTTCTATAATCCTGTTTATTTTTCTTGTTAACTGAGGCAAAGTTGTTTTACTAAACTTTCTTGGACCTTTTCCTTTTTGTTGCAAGGATATTGAGATGATTCTGGGAGTAAAATTATTAAAGCATAAAATTCTATAGTTCAGTCATTTTCAATCAATCTTCTTGTTGTCTTAATAACTATCTGAATAAAATAACTCTCAAGATATTATTTTAGAAAAGTGTCTTCACTGTCTGGACCCACTAAACTTTCACATCAAGATTCAGGGATCTAGAATGAATACAGCAGGTAGCTGCCTCCATTGAGAACTGAGCCTTAACAAGGTTTATTTCCGTCTGGGTTCATTACACATTATACAAGGACATCCAAGGAAATGTCAAATGAGATCTTTTCGTTTTCATTGGGATAAAATTAGACTGGGTATCATGAGCCAGAAGAGTGTGATTGAGGGCCCTGGGCACAGGCTTCATAATGTGGCTGTGCCCACAGACTTATCCACAGAGCGTTTACTCCTGGGATTCTCAAACTTGCTGCCAAATTTACCACTCAGTTCCTGTCTCTCCATGTGACGTTCTGCTTATCCTGGCTTTACTTTTAGTTGTTTGGCACTCAGCTGGTTATCTTGGTGCCCCTGCCCCCCAGCTTCCCTAATAATCTGATTCCCTGGCTTCTACTCACAGATCCTCTATGAGAATAGAGCCTTAATTTGACACTTACCATGAACTTGTTCACTGGTTCCCTCCCTGAAATAAGGGCCCTTTTCCCAGGCAGCCACAACCAGATTCTTAACCCAGCTAAGTCTTCTCTGTTGGATATTAATTGCTAGAGCCTCTCTCTCTTCTCTTCTCTTCTCTCTCTCTCTCTCGCTCTGATTCAACCATAATTATATTCACTTCCATTCCTATTCAAATTAACTCTTTGGAACCTGTTAACTCCCTAAGCTAAGAGATTGTTTATCATTTGACCTTTTATTATTTCTTTCTAACTTCAGTCTGAGTTAGGATAACATCATTCTGAGAAGGTTTGTCTTGGTAAAGTCTTGAAAAAAATACCAGTTAGTTCTTCTTGGATCATTTACTCCTCCTAGCGACTCTCACCCATATCACACACTTAACCAGGCCAGCCCTGACACTGTCATTGTGAAGTATGACCCTTGACGTTTCAGCTCAGTTTCAGCTAAGTTTCTCAGCCTTAACACTGTTATCAGCATTTGGGGCTGAGTAATTCTTTGCTGTGGGAGGCTGTTCCGTACATCGCAAAGTATTTGGCAGCATCCCTGGCTAGACTGACCAACTAGATATCAGTAGCAACTCCTGTCCTCAAGTCTTGATAATATTAAAAAAAAAAAAAAGTCTCCAGACATTGCCAAATGTCCCCAGGGGGCAAAATTACTTCCAGTTGAAAACCACTGCAGCTGATGAATTCCATTCCATACACCTAGAGAAAATGTTTTAGGTAAAACATTTAAAATCCTAAAAGATTTTAGGAAATCCTTTATAAGCTTTCCTCTTCTCTGAGGACATAAGAAGCTTTCAGTCACCAAACTGATTACAGATTTCTCTGCATGTGCTTAGAAATGGACAGGCTGAGATTTGAATGCTATTACACTTATCTAAAAGGAGCAACTTTCCCTGATATTCAGCAGTTGTACATTTCTCCATTTATTCCCTCCTACTTCACTAATGCTCTCTGCCACATTTTCTAATTAGAGAATTGTATTTGACTGTTGGAAAATGATTGCAATAGTAAAATAAACTCTACCATATGTTTTATTATGAAATGTAGATACTTGTCTGTTTTTAAAGCAGCTTCTCAGATGAATTTATGGTGAGCACATGTCAACTTTTGACTTCAAACTAACTTGTCTGCAATAGAGATAGCTTAGACTTCTCTTTCGGTGGGTATTATAGGAAACTAAAGATAAACAGACAATATTGTTAGCTAAAGGTAAGAAGGAAATACCTAGTTAAAAGTCATTTGGCTCATTAAACATGGATAATTAGCAGGATAGGTAAAATCTAGCCTTCTAACAACCAACCAACCCTCCCGGAATAAAACAAAACAAGACAAAACAAAACCTTAAACTCATCAAAATCTATCAGAAATGCTAGATACTTTTCAGAAGAGTCTAGTAATAACATCATAAACCAAAGATATGCTTTTGATATCATTTTCTAAGGTTTGAAAAATTTTTTCTTTACACTGAACATGGACAATTTTTAAGACATGAGCGTATACAGGAGATAAGACAGAAATGGGAGTGGAATATCAATCACTAGGGCTCTGCCCCTTTTACCAAAAGCATACTTCTCTAACATAATAGCTCCTAAACTTCTTTACTTATCCTCAGATCTACCTCTTCCCCTTCTTGAGCACCTTCTTCTTTAGACATAAATAACGGGATTTCTACTCACCTTTTTGTAAATCTCCAATTAAAGAATTTAATTTTTTCAAGATTTCCCCTTCTCCCTATATCAGTACACTTCTCTAAGTCTGAGATGTTGATAATAAGGCTCCAAGTTCTGCAGCAGCAGAGTCCATTTGGGGCATTGGTATACACAGTACAGTTTCTCTAGAGCCCTTCTCAATGGTGAGAGATAGATGAAAGTCTACTGAGTATGACCATTTTTCTCAGATGTACACAGACACACACACATATACTTCTTGAACAATTCTTAACAACTATACCGTATTTTTCTAATGCTCTACAACAATATAACCATCGTTGTGCATTACAATGCCTTTTCTTTTCCACCTTCTTTCATTAAAATTGTATTCTCTAAGACTACTATAAATAAGAATTAGGCATATTACTGAGTGATATAGTCCTCTCATAGCTACCCCAAACGGTGCAAAAGCTTCAATATTAACGCTTCCAGGTTTAGTTCAGTTCTTGGGCAAGGTAACAATTATGGCGTAAGTCCTAAAATTAAAGCCCAATATTATGTACTGCCTCAACATCTGGGAGGAAATAGGAAGAACTCAAGTGGCCTAACTGCAAGTTCTGCTCTCCACCTGTTCCCACTGCTAACCTCCCCTGGCCAAACAGCCCTCTTTATCAAAAGGACCACATGCAGTTCCTGCTTAGTCCTGAGTAGTGAGTTTTAGTTCCCTGCCAACCCACAGAATGATTCCGTCAATCACCCCTTCCCATGGACCAGGGAGTACCTCAAACTCCTGATACTACAACATCTGCCTTTCACAGCCTCTACTTGTTCACTCCATTCCAGAGTATGCCCTTATGCAGCCCTACATGGTGTGTTGGATACTGCTCTCCCAGGCTGTGAGCATATGTGACAAATAAACTTCTATTGATTTTATCTGTCCAGTGTCAAGTATCATAGTTTCAGCTCCCTCCATAACCCTAGGGCAGGAAACCCTCCATCACCAATGGAGTGAATAGGAGGCAAATAAAATGATGATGATCTTTATCTTTGTGTTAACAATGATGGAATAGGACGGTTGTTATTCTACTAACATTTTAAAAAGTAAATATAGTCTATGTGCAGTAAAATATACATATATAAAGTATATAGCACAATGAGTTTTTGTTTGGTATTTCAAGTCTACCTTACTTTTCAAACATTCCTAAATGAATAATTTGTATTAGGACTTTTTCTTTACAGTAAATGCTTATTTATATCTATTGCCATATTTATCTATCTCCTTGTTCTATATCACATTTTTTCATTCCATTTCTTCCTTTTAAATTCTATTGTCTTCTTCCTGAAGCACATTCTTTAGTAGTTTTCTCATTGAGGGTCTATATGTGAAAAACTTCTTAATCTATTTCCTACAAATTATTTTACTTTGCCTTTAATTTTGAATGACAGTGTAGCCAGTTAGACAATTTTAGGCTGACATTTATTTTATCTCAGCATTTTAAAGATAGTATTCCATTGTATTTTGGCCTCCACTTGTTAATACATCTGTTGTCTAAATGATATTACTTTGTAGATAATCTGAATTTTTTTTTCTGTTTCTGGATGCTGTTAAATTTTTTCTCCCTCTTTGTTTTATGTTAATACTACAAAATGTGCAGATATGTAGATAGTACAAATATATCTGTGTTTTTACGGATTGATTTATATTTTTATCGTGATAACTTATTGACAGTAAATTGCATATTTCAACTGGACAATTCAATGAAATCTTATGACTCTATATACTATTTTGTAACCACTATCCTAGTAAATACATAGGACATTTTCTTCACTTCGAGAAGTTCACTCATGGACCTTTGTTGCCAGTAATCTCCAGAGGTCACCAGTGATCTGATTTCTATCATCATAGGTAAGTTTTGCTTCTTTTTGAACTTCACACAGATGAAATCCTACAGTATGTATACTAATAAGTAACATACTACTATTAACTTTTGAAAAATTATTCTTAGTTTTTCTTGATTTCCAGTTTTATGATTCTTGTTTGCAATACAAAATATATGTAAGAAACAACAAAAATGTACAGTAGGATGTCATTTGTTTTAGAACAGGAGTTGACAAATTTTGTCTATAAAGAAACAGATAGCAAATATTTTAGGATTTATGGGCCACATAGTCTCTGTTGCATTCTCTCTGCTCAAGGACTGAATGCAATAGGCTGTGCCTATAATTTGCCAACCTCTAGTTTGGAGTGCTGCTTGTTGACCTATTTTCCCATATAATGATTATCATCTGCTCTTTTTTTTTTCGTTTTCTAATTCAATTAAAATTTGCTTTATTCTCTTCCCAAATACAAGTTTATGAAGGGCAAATAAAATTTATATTCCTGTTTCACAAAGTTAATACCTAGGAAATTGTATAAGCTAAGCCAGCATGAAAAAGTTCCCTAAAGTATGCAAAATTATACTACTTTCTAATAGAATTTGGGAAATAGGATATAGTCAGAAAGTACACAAGAATAGACTCAAATTCTCATAAACATAGAAATTGATTTAAAAGATATTTGGGTGGTTAATATATTTATTCTCATAATTAGTTTCTGCCTTTCTTAGTTTATTTTATCAATTAGTCTTTTTGAAAGATACTCTACATCTCACTGGCCTTTGATTTGACAAAATCTTTGCAATTTCTTTTAGTAGTTATACTGGCAAAAAGATTTTTCCAAAACTCAAGCAGGAAGCCTATTAAAACTATGGTTTTTGTCTGCCAAAAAATTTGGTCATCACAGGTAGCGAGGCAGTGCATTCCCACCCCAGCTATAAATTCACTAATGGATAATTTGTTCTATCAGTACATACCATCTATCTTGCTCTATGAGGTGTTTGATCTTATCTCTCTGAGATTAGGGCCAGCAAATGTGCTAATTGTGACATTATGTAACAACTTTAATAACTCAGGAAAAAATAAAGTTTCCTAATAAAAGATGATTCAGTCTTCCTCAGCCAGGCCACAGAATTTTATTATTGTGGAATAATCTCTATCTTTTGTAAACTCTAAATCATATTTAAGAGACACATTTATGTTTAGAGTAAGCATTGCTGGGACCCTTTGCAATAAACTGAAAGAATTAGAGTCCAATAAAGATCCATTTTCCAGAGTATTTTAATTTTTTTCTTTCCTTCTTTCTTTTTTCAGGTCTGTTTTATAATTAAAAGATTCCTGGGTTTGATTGCAGTTGGGAGGCTATGTCAGCCACTCTTTTGGCAAAGCCTGGTTTTCCTGAAAGGCACATGTCTTGTTTTGCATGTGCTGGTTCAGGGTTCAAATAATCTTGTGTTAAAGGATGATGTCTGTCATTAAAACTGCAAGTGCAAGACTCAGCCTGCCAAAAGACCATTAAAATGAATATGTAAGAGAGAAATAATTTGGAAATTCAATTGAGTGTCCTGATCAACAACTAAATTTTAATGAACTGAACTCGAGTTATAGTTTGATAGTATAACATCTGGAAATCTGCTTATAAACTTTAAGATCTACAAAATAGCCAAAGCCCTGATCTTCAGCTGAGTCCTCCCCTCACACAACGAATCTCTTCTGGCTGGAGCTCATATTTTAGATATAACGTTTTTTAAACATAAAGACATTTCCATATATTAGTGTATTATTTGACAATAAGTATTTTTTCATTTGTTATTTATAGGGAGGTGGGGGGATGTTAGAGATAAGACCAGGATAACACATCTTTGAGCTTTTCTTTGAATACCATCTTGCAACATGGATGATTACATAAATTTGAAACAAATACTATCCTGAAGCATTTTGTAGAGCAGATCCTGTTTGTACATTTAGAAACAAATATGTAAAAATATGTGCCTATGCAAGCTAGACGGTTTCTTTTCACACTGTGCAGTTTTTGTCATTTTCACAATGTGTATGTTTTGTTTTACAAATAAAACATATGAGGAGGCTATTCAACAATTGAAATAGAAAAGCATATTTTTTCTTTTTTGAAATAGGTAGGTCTCTGGGTGGGAAAAATAGTGAGATGTTAGCTGTGGCTTTCCAAGGATCCACTGGAGACTCTAAAGGCATCAAGTTTGATAATCCATATTGAAAAGTCACAAAATCATAATTTAATTACCCTTCAGATACATAGCTTCTCAACTTTAGAAAAATTAAACGTCTATCTGCTTCCTTTCCTTTCACATACGAATGCACATTTGATTAAAAAAAAAAAAAGAAAGAAAAAAGAAAAACAAAACAACCTAACTAAAAAATTAAATCCTTAAGTCCAAGAAATGGAGAAGGAGTTCAAAATTACTTCTTCCACGGAATAGCATGCAAAGGTGCTATCTACATTTAACTTAAACGTAAGAACCTCCCTATTTTTAGCATATCCCCTGAAGAGTATGTTCTCTCTAATACTAGCATGTTCCCTCTCAATACGCAACAGGAAAAATAGAAAGACTGTCTGCAGATGCCCTAAATGGATCACTTAATTAAATCCTGTTTGTACCAAGTTCTCTGGTTCTGTGCTAAACCCAAACTTGTGCTAAAAAGAAAGTACAGTAACAGAGATGCCATAATCGCTTAGTATTAATGTTTTCTATTTCTCCATTTAACTCACTCTAGCAACTCTAATTTGAGAAAGAAAAGTCTGATATGGTAAAAAGTTAAATTAGACAGACACATGCTGAAGTGACATTTTAATGTAAATGTTTCTGTGACCTACAAGTACTTTACTGCGAATCTGAAATGGCTATAAACACATGCATTTCATTAAAATAAAACTCATACTGCGGTGTATATTCTGAGGCTTAATGATCTTCATAATGTCAGCCGCCCTGTTTCATATTCTTCTGAGAGGCTCTTTATGTGTATTTGCTGATTTAATCCTCACGCAACTCTCTAAGGTGGGTATCATGGTTTTCATTGTATAACTGTAAGTAGAAGGTCACTTGACTTGTTGGAAGCCCCATAACTGTTCTTACGGAGCTCCTACTGCTATTAGATTTTTACAAGCAAGAAATTAAATCTTGTGAGGTTACCTGGGTGGTTTCTGCTCATATGATTAGTTAGCAGAACAACTGAGAATAGCACCCAGTCCCTTTGAATTTCTGCCTAGTACTACTTCTATTTTCACACTTTGTATATTCACAGTTCTACTGCGGCACAAAAAGTAAATGGTCCCAAAAGCTGAACTGGAGGCAAAAGGTGAAATCTCAGGAGCCCAAAGTCTCACTTGTAAACGTTTAGGTAAACTAGAAACTAATATTAGTTATAATCGATAACGTAGATTCTCCTTAAATTCAATCAGAAGTATGCTTCAAATTAATAATGTTTCATCCAGTGGTTAATGTATAGGAGTCTGTACATTTTTTTCCAATTTAATGAATAACAATGATTTTTAAATGAAAAAAACATATATTTTTTTCTTCCTCTACTTGGATGGCAACTTCTTGTGTTAAAAATAAGGAATAAACGTATTTGTACTGCTGCAACCTCGATGCAATATGTAGCTTAATTAAATCCACACTGTCAAAAGGCTCAAAGCTGGGTTCCTTCTATCTTGCTGTTACACAACCCTAGAACCCAGGACACTTACTGTATCTGGAGTACATCAGTGAGGAAAAAAGCAGACATGCTCTCATCATCCAAATTGGAAGACTAAAATCCTCTGTGTCCTATGTGTACCCTAATAAGTCAAAAACTTTCTAATAAAATCAAGTCAAACTCTTCATTTAAAGGTACAGGTTTTCTATTGCAAACTCATATTCTGGAGCCTGAATTGCTTTGAATTTCAGTTTTAGTCACATTTAATATTTTTTGGCTAAGTATTAATGTCATATTAAAGATCATCATTTTTTACATACCCATTGCTGGTGAAATTGCATTAGATATGGTTGTGCATTTTAACATCTGTTCATCTGACACAGATTCAAGGAGACCAACTTGCCTGTGAGAACATCTTGATTTAGAAAAAATATAAGGTAGCAAAATACAGATAACTTACCTTACCTAGGGGTTAAGGTGTTGAAATTTAGCTTTTGTTAAAGGTTCCATCTAAAGTAATTTATTCCAAAATTAGCAAAGCTAAGCACTCCCATGCAGCAGACCCCAAATTAAGAACAGATCTAGTCTCAGTCAAACAGTGGAGAAATAACAGTACTAATAATTAGGGCCTATGGGAAAGCAATATTTTGTAAGAACAGCCAGGTCAACAATTACCTCTATCACTAGCAGTAACCATTGTGTACCCATGTTCTGAGGCACTGGCTGCTTTTTTTTTAATGGAGTCTAGCTCTGCCACCCAGGCTGGAGTGCAGTGGCACAATCTCAGCTCACTGCAACCTCCACCTCCTGGGTTCAAGCGATTCTCCTGCCTCAGCCTCTGAGTAGCTGGGATTACAGGCATCTGCCACTGAGCCCAGTTAATTTTTTTATTTTTAGTAGAGATGCCAGGGTTTCAATGTATTGGCCAGGCTGCTCTCGAACTCCTGACCTGGTGATCTGCCCACCTTGGCCTCCCAAAGTGCTGGGATTACAGGCATGAGCCACTGTGCCCAGCCAACACTGGCTTCCTTTAAGCACTAATTAGAAGAGAGGTTTACTGAGCTCTCTTCCCCTGGTTTCTTAACTGACCTGGAATTTTTCTTGCACTGGAACTTGTTTACTAAGGTATTAGAGGTTTTCATAAAAACTCTGAAAAATTCTGAAAATGCTGAATAATTTGGTGACTATAGAGCAAATGAAAACTAAAGACCATAACTCCAAAGAACAGCCCCATGATCGTATAATTTGATCACTTGAGCTGTTGCACTTTACTTGTTTTTTCTTGGTGTGCTTTAAAATGAAGAAACAAAACTGGTAGGTTATTTAACCCATTTGTATCACATTTGTAGCATCCCTGGAAGGAATTAACATATTCCTTAAGGCACTGGTACCTTGGTACCAATGCAGCTGTAATTACACTGAATTAAGTTACACTTTAATGTTAGTTCTACTCCTATTTATGTCCTTGTAGAAAACTTTCATAAACAGCATATCTTTATATCTTTCACTTCATTATCTACATTTTCTAAATGGATAAACTAAGGGTCAGAGAAACAGGGATTTGCCAAAAGCCATACAACTAAAGAACAGTAAAAACTTTCAGCAGGTTTTTCAGATTTTAAGTTCATTCCATGTCCATGAGTTTTGGATACAGTGTGAAAATTGATTATATTAATTCCATCATGCTTGTAGAAATTCAAAATTGTTCTTATTTACTCAGTCTATGGTCAGGATTCAGCTTCATACATAAAGGAACAATTAGTTTTGAGAATAAATTTCTAAACAAAAACATAATCAATTCCTTACTTATTATTCCTTATTTTTGACATTGCCTGACTTCCTGACTATTTTATCTTTTCTTTTACCAACAGCTCTATTAAGGTATAATGGACATATAAAAATTGTATATATTTATAGCAAATAACATGTCTTTAATCATATATACATTGTGAGATGGTTAAATCAAGCTAATTAACGTGTATTAACTCACATACATTTTTTGGTGGAAGCGTTTATGATCTATTCTCCTAGCAACTTTAAGTATACAATACATATTAACTATAGTGACCATGCTGTATAATAGATCTCCAGGACTTACTTATTCTTTTTAATGAGAAGTTTATACAGTTTGACCAATGACTACCTACCCTGTACCCCCAACTCCTGGCAACCACCATTCTAATCTCTACTTCTCAGAATTTAAATTTTTTAGATTATGTATGTGTGTGTGTGTGTTAGTGTGTGTGTGTGCGTGTGTGTGTAATATACAGAGTATTTTTCTTTCTGTGCCTGGCTTATTTCTCTTAACATAATGTCCTCAAGTTCATCCATGTTGTTACAAATGACAGGACTTCCTTGTTTCGTAAGGCTGAATAGTATTCCATTATATAGATATACACACACACACACACACAATGGAATATACATTATATATATGCATATGTATATGTATACATGTGTATACACACACACAGGCACACACGCATGCCATATTTTCTTTATCCATTCATTCATCCATGGGCACTTAGGTTGATTCCGTATCTTGGCTATTGTAAATAAAGCTTGATGAACATGAGACTGCAAATATCTCTTCAACATACTTGTTTCATTTCGTTGGATATGTACCCAGCAGTGAGACTGCTGGATTATATGGTAATTCTATTTTAAATTTTTTAAAGGAATCTCCATAATGTTTTTCATAATGGCTGTACTAATTTACATTCCAACCAACCGTGTTCAAGGGTTCCCTTTTCTCCACATCTTCACCAACGCCTGTTATCTTTTTTTTCGTAATATTAATTCTAACAGATAAGAGGTAATATCTCGTTGTTGTTTTAATTTGCATTTTCTGATGATTTTCTTTTTCTTGCCTAATTTCTCTGACCATGCCTTCCAGTACTATATGGTATGGAAGAGGTCAGAGTAGATATTCTTCTCCTCTTCCTGATCCCAGAGAAAAAGCTTTCAGCTTTGCAACACTGAGTTGATGTTAGCCCTGCATTTATTACATATGGCTTTTATTATGTTAAGGTTCATTCTTTCTATATCTAATTTGTTGAATGTTATTATTATAAAAGGGTGCTAAATTTTGTCAATTTCTTTTGCATTAATTGAGATGATCGTATGATTTTTATCCTTCATTTTGTTGATGTGGTGTATTACATTGATGACTTTTTCATTTTTTTATTTTTTGAGACAGAGTCTTAGTCTGTCGTGCAGGCTGAAGTGCAGTGGTGCAACTGCAGCTCACTGCAGTCTCCCGACTTAGCTGGGACCACAGACATATGCCACCATGCCTGACTGTTAAATTTTGTGTATAGATGGGGTCTCACTATGTTGCCCAAGCTGGTCTTGAATTCCTGGGCTCAAGCAATCCTCACACCTTTGTTTCCCAAAGTGCTGGATTACATGTGTGAGCCACTGTACCCAGTCACATTGATGACTTTCATATGTTAAAACTTCCTTGCATTGCAGGGATAAATCCACTTGATGATCACGTGTCACCCTTTTAAGTTCTTGTTGAATTTGGTTTGCTAGTAGTTTCTTGAGGATTTTCGAATTTATGTTCATCAGAGATGTTAGCCTATAATTTTTTCTCTTGTAGTATCCTTTTCTGGCTTTGGCATCATGGTAATGTTGGCCTCATAAAATGAGTCTGAAAGTGTTCCCTCCTTTTAAATTTTTTTGGAACAGTTTGAGAAAGAAAGGCATTAATTATTGTTTAAATATTTGGCAGAATGTTGACAAGTTTTTGATTATTGATTAATTCTCCTTAGTTATTATTGGTTTGTTCATATTTTCTACTTCTTTAAATTCAGTCTTAGGTTGTATGTTTATAGGAAATTATCCATTTCTTCTGGGTTATTCAGATTGTTGGTATATAATTTTCATAGTGCCCTCTTATGTGCTTGTAATCACTCACTAACAGAATATACCGAAGTTACCCTACAAGAGGTAAAAAGATGACATAGCTATCGAGGGGAACTAAATGTTTACTATGTCAAAGTCTACTTTCTAAAGTGAGATGAAATAGTTCAATACCATCAAGGTATATCACAGCCATCTATGTTATCTGAGTTATTTTTTTAATCAGAACCACAACTCAAAAAATAGAATATTTGCATATTTAGTAAAAAGAAATATATACTCTCTCTTATATTGATAGTCTTCTATTAAGCACTGCAGTAACAAAATCAATTCTAAAACATGGCCTGGAAATCCAAAAAGTTAATAAACAAGTTGAAGAAACTGCTTGTGTGTGTGTATGTGTGTGTGTGTGCATGCACGCGTGCAAACAGGAGGGAAAAGAAAGGTTGGTTAGTTACAAAAATACAGTTGGATAGATCTAGTGTTCAGTAGCACAATAGGGTGACCATAGTTAACAGTACCGTACATTTCAAAATAACTCGAATAGTGAAATTGGAATGTTCCTAACACAAAGACATAATAAATTCTTGAGGTAATAGATATCCAGTTACCCTAATTTTATCATTATATATTGTTTGCTTGTGTCAAAATATCACATGCATGCCACAAATATGTACAGCGATTATGTATTTATAAATAAAAAAAACAAAATGACTGCCATAACAAAGCAAATGTTTACAGAACTAAGACGTATAGGCAAATATAACATAACAATAGGATATTCTGACTTCTTTCAGTAAATGATAAAAATGGAGGGCCACAAAAATCAATAAGGATATAGAAGATCCAGGCAGCATTGTAACTGTTACACCAAATAACTCCAAAATATATGTTCGTTTTGATTGACTATTGAAAATAGCCATGCACTATTCAGCAAGAAAGACTATATATAAGGTCAAAAGCAAGTCGCGACACATTTCTATGTAAGAAACTCAATTATGTAAATGTCCATCTTAAGCTGAAGAAATAAGAGTAGATTAAACTCAAAAGAAACTAGAAGGAAGTAAATAATAAATAAAAGAGCAGAAATAAATGAGAACAGGTATAAAAGATCTAAACAAAGCCAAAAGTTGGTTTGATTAAAAGAGTGATATAGGAGGAGAGATCCAAGATGGCCGATTAACAACAGCTCAGGATTGTAGCTCCCAGTGAAAGCGCAGAGAGCGAGTGGACGCCGCACTTTCAGACGAATTTTTGTTGCCCACAGACTGGGAAATTCCCGGCGGAGGAGCCACAAGGGTCGCCAGCGTGACTTTTTTGGCCGGCGCGGCTATTTTGCCTGAGCCCCGGCACGGCGCTTCTCGGTGTGGAGTATACGGGACAGGGGGCCCTTTGAGTCCGGCTCGGCTGGTCCCATCCCCACAAGGAGA
>CAUYLG010069943.1:0-17333 GCA_963573385.1 Cacajao melanocephalus
CATTCTAGCCTGGGCAATAGAACAAGAATCTCGTTCTCTCTCCCTCTTTCTCTTCCTCTTTCATTCTCTCTTACATTCTTTTTTTTTCTTTCTTTCACTCTCACTTTCTTTCCTCTCTTTTTCTTTCTTTCAAAAAAAAAAGTTCTTCATATGAACATGTATTAAAAAAAAAATCTACCACGAAAGACAGAATACCTGAAGAGATCAATAAAAAGTAATGATATTAAATCAATAAAGTCTCCCATCAAAGAAAAGCCCAGGAGCTGATAGCTTCATCACTGAATTCTATGAAACATTTAAAGAGAACAAATATCAATTCTACTAAAACTATTCTTTAAAAATTGAAGAGAAGGGAATGCATTCAAACTCATTCTACAAGGCAAGCAGTACCTTCATACCAAAATCAGACAGGGACACAACAAAAAAAGAGACTACAGGTCAGTATTTCTGATGTACATAAATGCAAAAACACTCAACAAAATACTAGCAATATGAGTTAAACAGCACAATAAAATTATTTTTCACCATGATCAAGTGGGATTTAAACCAGGAATGTGAGGATGTTTTAACATATGCAAGTTAATAAACATGATGCATCACATTAGGACAAAAATCATATGATCATTTCAATGGATGCCAAAAAAGCATTTGACAAAATTTAACATTCTTTCATGGTAAAGCGCTCAACAAATTGCAAACAGGTGTAGATACATTAATGTAGTAAAAGCCATATATAAAAACCCACAACTAATATCATACTGAATGGGAAAAAATGGAAAACTTTTCCTCTACGATCTGGAACAAGATAAGGATGCCCACTTTCATCACTTTTATTCAGTGTAGTGCTGGAAGTCCTAGCCCATGTAAACAAGCAAGAGAAATAAGTAAAAGGCATGAAAATTGGAAAGGAAGAAATGAAATTATCCCAGTTTATAGACAGCATGATAATATGTATAGAAAACCCCGAAGAATCCACTAAAAAACAGTGAGAACTAGTAAATTCAGTAGAGTTACAGGATTTGAAATCAACATACAAAAATCAGTAACATTTTTATACCCAATAGCAAACTGTCTGATAAAGGAATCAGGAAAACAATCCCATTTACAATAGCTTCAAAAGAAATAAAATGCTTAGTAATAAACTTAGCCAAGGAGGTGAAAAATCTCCACACTGAAAACTATAAACATTGATTTAAAAAATGTAAGACCACATAAAACATTGGAAAGGTACTCCACGTTCATGGATTCAAATTAATACTGTTAAAGCAGAGAAAATATCTGAGTAGCTGTGTCTCAAAAGAAGACACACAAATGGTCAACAGATATATGAAAAAAATGTTCAATATCACTCATTATTAGGAAAATGCCAGTCAAAACTACAAAGAGATATAAACTCACCTCAATTAAAATGGCAATTATCAAAAAGATTTTTTAAAATAACAAATGCTGGTACAAGAATGGAGAAAGGAGAATTCTTATATACAGTTGGTAGGAATGTAAATTAGTACAGCAATTACGGAAAGCAGTATTAAGATTCCTCAAACAATTAAAAAATAGAACTAACATATAATTCAGCAATTCCACTGCTGAGTATATATCCGCCCCCTCTCCCTGCCACAAAATGAAATCAGTATGTTTATTGCTGTTTATTGCAACACTATTTCCAATGGCCAAGATATGGACTCGACCTAAATGTCTATCAGTGAATGAATGCATAAAGAAAACGGAGTATGTATACAAAATAAAATACTATGTATCCGATTAACAAAAATAAATCCTGTCATTTATCACGTGTATAAACCTGGAGGACATTATGTTAAGTGAAATAAACCAGGCAGAGAAAGACGAATACTGCATTATCTCACTTATGGGTGGATTCTAAAGAAGTTAATCACATAGAAGTAGAGAGTTAGGACAGTGGTTACCAGACGCTGGGAAGTAGGATAGGGAGAAATTGATCAATAGGTACAAAGGTACAGTTAAGAGGAGTAAATTTGATGTTTCATTTCACATAGGGTGACTATGGTTAACAAGATGGTATTATATATTTCAAAATAGCTAGAACAGAGGGTTTTTAATGTCCTGATCACAAAGACAGGATAAATATATGATGTGATGGATATGCTAAATACCCTGATTTCAGTTTTACATAATGTATACATATATCAGAACATCGCAGTGTACCTCATAAATATGTACAATTATCATGTGTCAATTTAAAACACATTGACCAATGGAACAGAGTAAATGGTCCAGAACTAGGTCTAATTGTATGTGGAAGTTGAGTGGACATTAAATATATATCTTATATTAATAGGTAAAAAATGACCCTTTTAAAGAAGTGATGTTGTAATAAATACAGACATATGAAAACAAGGCAATGGATCCATTCCTCAGACTAAACACTAGAATAAACTCCAACTGGATTGAAGATTTAAAGTGAAAAATGAGTCCATAACAGTATTGAAAGATTGGATTCATTCCTTTAAAATCTGGGAATGAATAAACACCAAAAGCAAAGGAAAAAAAAAAACCCAAAAACTGGAAAACAATTGTAATTTACATCACAAAGTCTTAATATGTCTAACATGTAAGAACATTTCCACAATGGTAATGAAAGAGACCAAAATCTCTGTAGAGAAATGGGCCAAAGCTAAGGGACAAGCACTTCTAGACATTGATGATAAGAATACAAAATGTTGAAAATAACAAACAAGCAAAAAAAAAAAAAAAAGAATACAAAATGTTACAACCTCTATGAAGATAAATTGGGCAATATGTAGCAGTATTACATGTGTATTACCCTTTAACCCAACAATCCTACGTCTACAAATATATCTCAAAAATATTGTAGGGAAAAAGTGTGAAATATGCATGCATAAGACTTCTTTGTAACATAAATATTTCCAGTAGAAATATTTGGTACTGATTGAATAAACTATGGTACAGCCAACACAATGGTATACCATGTATCTGTATTAAAAAAATATTTCCCAGAAATAGCTCCACATATAATTATGGAGTGATCTCTAGAATATATTATCAAGTGGTAAAATCAAGAGGAGAAATTTTACATAATACCTACCATTTATCAGTGAGAGGTGACAAGAAATAACTATGCATGCATATTTACTTATATAAAAATAGAGAAGGATAAACCAAAATCATTTTGAAAAATGTTTTTGCACTATTATAAAACAAAATAAAATTTTAAAAATCAACCCCTAAAAATCAAAATGAAACAAATAAATCTATATGTTTAATTGACAGAACTACAGTAAGAGGAATAATTTGAAATCTTTAGGATACAATGATGACTATTTTAGTGAAATAGTCTCAAGGAATAAAATAGTACAAAGTGTTTTCAACTGTTTTTAGAAAACAAAATATTAATAGATGTGTTAGTACAATTATCCTAAAATATATGCATGTTGGATGTATGTACGTTGTGGGATAAAGCAAATTAACAATTACATTGATGCCATTGGGAACTGGAATTTTCTGCATGGCAGTGATTCCAATGTAAAATTGATGAGGCTAAGCAAAATTTGTGGTCCTAAATTTAAATTGGACTTTTCAGTATTGATTCATAATTCATTTTATAGATGTATATGTATTCCTTTTTATATCTACTTAGAAAGCCTAGAAACATTGATGAACTCAGTTAAGACTGTGCAAATGTTAGACCCAAATTGTGGTCTCTAAAAACAATTTCTCACTGAAAGGAACCACAGCTCCTTAGAGAAATGGCTTTGTCTGGGACTAAGAAAACAAGTTTACTGGGCACATGGCTCAAGCTGTAATCCCAGCACTTTGGGAGCCTGAAGCGGGTGGATCAGGAGATCAAGAGATCAAGACCATTCTGGCCAACATGGTGAAACTCCGCCTCCACTAAAAATACAAAAATTCACTGGGCATGGTGGCACGCACCTGTAATACCAGCTACTTGGGAGGCTGAGGCAGGAGAATTGCTTGAACCCGGGAGGCGGAGGTTGTAGTAAGCCGAGATCAGGCCACTGCACTCCAGCCTGGCAAGAGAGCAAGACTCCATAAAAAAAAAAAAAAAAGAATAAGTCTGGAACACCTTCTCATACTAGAAAATCACAACAAAATTAGGAAATGATCAAAAATACTACAGTGGAATCAAAACAACTTAGGAAACAACCTGAAGATGGCCAAAGAAAGACAATTTTAGTGTTGGAAAATGATTGGTAATTTTGGTAAATGTTGGCAATCATGATTTTGTAGATAAACATCTATTTTCTGGAAATGCATGCAGAAGTATTTAAGACTAATGTCATGATGCAAGCAACCTACAACAAAAAAATCCAGTACGAAAAAAAGACAGGGATAAATTAAATATGGGAAGATCTTAACAATCTTGGAGTCTGGATTATAGATCTATGAATATTTGTTGCATATTTCCTTCTACTTCTCCATGTTTCAAATGTTTCATAATAAACACTTTAAAATGTAAGTTAAAGAGGCCAAGTGCTCTCTTTTCGTCTCTTTGCTTAATATAAGTTTGAATTCCCTCTTGGCCATACTTTTTCTGAGTTACACAATTTAAATGTAATAATATGATAACACCGCAAATCAAGAGAAACAAATTGAAAGGTCAGTAACTAGTTTGCCACTCACTGCAGAAAACAAATGGAACTTTAACATCACACCTTGCTTTTGATTTTTTATAAGTCAACTTGGTTACCAACATTACTCATCAGGCTTAGCTCAAGTGACTTTTTTAATTTCAAAAATGCATACTCTACTAAAGAATGAAAATGTAAGGGTATTGGCTATTTTGTGCCTTGGGTTGTGAATTTCTAAAGACAAATTTTAAAAGTGGTTTGATTCAAGAAAACCATTATAGAAAGTGTGTGATCTGCTTATGTGCTTACTTCCAAGAAGACAGCTCTCATATAAATGCTTAATTTTATGTATATTTGTTAAAAATGCAAACCAGTTATAAATCATATCTTAGTAACACTTAACATTCATCTTTTAATTTCATTCTGTATACAGTGCACATGATCACTGAACAGAAATAAGCAATGTAACAGAATCTTTTAAACGTTTTAAAGCTAATTCCTGTGCTACATGTATTTCTAAAAAGCCATTTCATTCATTCATTTTCACAGGCTATTTGAGATAATTATTCTAAAATCACTTTTGCTATAGAGGGCATTGTTTTTAAGGCAAGTTTTAGAGTTATTATTTGTCCATATTAAGTCTGGTTGTAAGTGGTATAAAACCCAATATAAGTGGCCTTAGTCTGTTTCTTTCCAAGGTTGCCCTATGACCAAAATGGCTTCCAGTCAGGTTCATGCGCAAGTAACCAGAGCCAAATGTTCTTCTAGAGAAAATTCTAAGCCTAAGGCATTGACTTACTGACCTCTGTGCTCTGCCATTCTCTCATCTCTCATGTTAATAGTGTTCACTTGGAGAACATTTAAAGCAAAAGGCTTGGATCAGAAGGTGACACCTGCAGTGCCATTTCTGCCGATGTTTGGATGGCAGTACCCAGCCTCACCTCCTGCTAAGACTGACATTCAAAGCTGCTGCTCCTGGTGGTCTCAGCCGCACAGAAGCAATTGGCCTTCTCAACCAACAATTCCACGTTAGAGGGCTCTCAGTCAACTTAACTGCAGCCTGTCTGGTTCTGAGGCTGGCAGCTGGAGCAAGAGCTTCCTGGTTACACAGATTTCTTTCTGGTTGTGGCAAAATCAACAGTTCTATTTGGCAGCCCAGGTTTTTTGTATGACTTTGGAAGACATCCCTGGAAGAGGAGCCTAGAGTCCGTTTCTTCATCTCTCTAAATAAGTCTGTAATGATTTCTGTTTAAACTGGCTAAAAAGAATTTTGTTCATTGTATCTAAACCATGACCTCCTCAGAGGTATTTGTTTTGTTAAATAAAATGTTATGTGAGGCCTCAACATGCAACACGGATAAAAGTAATGTGGCTCTGTTTGTGGTATGTGGAGGGGGTGGGAGCAGTGAGGTGAAGGGGAAGATCCGGGAGCCCAACTCCCATGTTCTCCAATTTTTCATTCCACCATCCAGGATGGTCGCTGAGGCATCTCTGAGGAACTGAACCCCAAGACTCCCAAGTCACAATTTGAAAGTCAATTAACACATTCACTATTAATTATTAAACACACACATCAAATTGTAGCAATCATGTAAACAAGGTATGGTGTTCTCTAGATGGGTCTGTGCACCCAGGAGTTATTTGCCAGAAGAAGATAAAACTTTTCAGAAGCCTCACAGAGAAATCTAGGTGTTGGTCTCAAGCTCCCAGCCTGGACTGAGATGACTATCAGCATGGCGTGCAGGTAGGGCTGGAGGGCCCTGTGTCCTGCCCGTGCCACACATGCATGCATTTCCTGTTAGATCTGTGGCTTGGCCGCTCTTTGGAGATCCTTGTATTGTTTAAGGTCCCATTGCTCAAAGCAGCTTCTGCTCAGACCGATGGCTTCTGCTAGCCCCGGGTCCCCTCTCTCACAGCTGAACTTCAAACCAAGGTGACAGGTTAATTCCTCTGTGTATTTACAGCTATGATTTGACTTGGTTTGGGGCACTGATTTTGCTAATGTCCTCTCTTTGGACAACCGCCTCCTTTCTGCACCTCACTGAGAGCCCCAGCGAGCCCAACTGGCCCCTCATTCACATCAACACAGGCGGGGCTCCTAGCAGATGCCAGGGGTTCTAACTCCTCGTATCCAAGCAGAGGCTGCAGTGGGCAGGCGTGCTCCGTCAAGTGTGTACTTTTACCCTAAACTGAACTAGAATGCCTATTTTTTCTTAATGGCTTATAAGGAACCCTGAACATCCCTCTCAGTCTCTTTTCCTCCTTGGAGCCAGTCCTAGGCAGGCTGCTTCCTCTCTGCAGACCCCTGCCCTAGGCCCTCTTAGTCTAAATTGTCAACCCCAGAAAAGTACCTGCAGACTACAAGATTATCATCTCTAAGAGGAGGCCATACGTCATCCTGTGCCAACCTGGTCAGACTGCTCATGTGCGACTGTGGTCAAGCTGGACTTACCATGCCTCAAGTTCCTGGATTTGGAATATGTGGGGCCTAAGGCTTCTCTCTGCTTTGAGAGGATATAGCTCTAATGAGCTCATGCTTCTAGGGCATGACAGCCATATAGGAGGTGTTTCTTCACATGCCCTTAGAGAGGTGATTGCTCTGATTCTCTGAAATAGACTTCACAGTTTAAGGGCATCTGAACCATGGAAAAGAAAGATGTTTTGTACCTGAGAAGTTATTTGTTGGTCCTTGTTGGGTATGTTTACACCAGAATTTTGAAATATGTCCATTAATTAACTGACATGTGAAGACTTACCATGTATAAGTCCCTGTGTTTAGTATTGAGTGGTTTCTGAGAAACAGAAGGAATTATTTTGCTCCTGAATGAAAGGTGTGAAACAGAAGGTAGATGCAAGGCAATCTGACATTTAAAAAGAGAGAGGTGCTCGTATTCTATTAAAACAGGCAGGAGTCCATGTTGAGAATGAGGAATTGGAATCTTAAAGTGAAAAAGACATCAAGACATTTAAAAAATAAAGGCATTAGAACAATAGTTAATGTATTTCAAAATATTTTATGCATTTTAAAGCACACATCTAATGTATACATTAACACATTTAACTTGAAATGCATTTAATACAAAATGTTTCAATTATTTTAAAGCAAGTATAATAAAAGAGAAAAGCAAAATCATTCTATGTATTAGAGACTATGCTATAGCAATAAAATTTATTTTAATCATGTATTTTCCCTAATATGTTTTCAAACATAAAATATGAGCTATTAAATTATTTTATCCTTTCTAGCCATCCAGTTGGTGCACAAAATTGTAAGCACTACAAACATTAAATCACATTCTTACACACACAATTTCACTCTTCGTTGGTTTTCAGTAATATCTTCCACATCTATTTGAAACAGTCTCTGCTTTAAACTTTTCTAGAACATTCATGTTGCTCCTGTGTATTCTAACCAGGCTTCCAAACTGATGGTTTCACAGTCAGTGATTTTCTTGGATAGCTATTATTTTTGAGATCATCAAGAAGGCTCCCAGTGCTGGGCTCCCTTTAGGGAGAAAGACATGTGTCTTTCAACGTCAAAAGAGGCAGATGTTCAATGGAGAAATATATTTTGCCCTCTGGATACGCTTCTCCAATATGCTTTTCTATATGTGCAAACATCCTCAAATCAAAACTGCCGTCCTCCCTAGATCTGCTTCCCTTCCCTGCTCTGTAGCTTCCATTAGTCCACTGCTAAATAATTGATCTAAGTAATCATTAATAATGATGATAAAAACAGTCATGGCAACACTGACAGACTGCTGAGTCTGTGCCAGGAACCATTTTAAGTACTTATATTTATTCGTTTAGTACCCTTGGGAGGTAGGTCCAATTATCATAAATTTGAATTTTACAGATGAGGAAACTGAGGCACAGAGAGATTGGATAAGGTTCCAGAGGTCGCAGAAGTAAATAGCAAACTCAGGATTGCAGCTCATGATGGGCTCCACAGTCCATCTCTTAACTGCCACACCATGCTGCCTTCATGCTAGGGGCATTTTAAATAGGTAACTTTTAAAAACCAAGCAGGTAACTATCAGGTTTTGTTTTGTTTTGTTTTGTTTTTGCTATTCAATGGCTAATACAATCTGGCAAACATTTTGATATAAACATTCACACTAAATCAACAAATGTTTCAAACCATCAAAAGTGAAAGGCCCAGATATTTCTCTAAATTAGAATTTGCGTCTCTTGTGAAAGATAAAAAGGTATTTGGGGGTCCTTTAAAGAAGTTCCCAAAAATAGATCCACATAAGCAGGCTCTGCGTTGCACGGCCTTACTAGGCTTTCAAGAACCACTGGCTGCAACTGTGTCTGGGACACATTAAATTCATCCTGAGGCTGAGGCCCTGCCAGCCCCTCCTCCCACGTCCCATGCACAACCAGATCCATGGTGTTAGGGAATGAAAGCAGCATTTCAGTTACTCTGTCACCCACTGGTCCCTAGAAAATACCTCTTCATGCACTTAAAATCCCCTCATTTAATCACTGGGATGAAAACTCTTGGAGATGCGCCCTTTTTGTAAGGCGTAGGTTATTTCGCATCATGCCCAGGTTCACACTTGCTGAATATGGGATTAAGTATGAGCAGCTGCACCCAGTTATGGAAGAGGGAGAAAAAGAAGAGCTCCATTTCTTTTGAATTCCAGGTCTTCTGGGAGCACATGGCCACCGCCCACAGCTCAACCTTTAGTCTTATTCCCGCCAACCGAATGACAAGTTTCATCTTCAAATTGTGAGCAAGATTTTTACAGTTAAATGTTTAGAGTCGCAGCCTTTGTTACAAACGGGTTCATATGCTCAGTTCCCAGAATATCTTGAGTTCTTGTCGGCATTCAGCATTTCTGAAGATTAAGACTCTGAAAGAACAGGCAAGACTTCCAATTCATTTCCACCTGGCTTGACTGTTTTTGCAGGCATTAAGTAAAGAAGATTCTTCCAGAACCTTGAGTTATAAGAAAGAGAATTTTTAGCCTTCCATTTCAGAACTCTGTGAGATTTCAAAAGCTTTAGTGATTGGGGCAAGAATGTGAAGTCAGTGACAGGTGCAAATTCAATTAAGATTATTTTAATTTTTCTTTCCACCAGTGCTTCATGGAGTCCACTTTCAAGTTCATATCTGACCTCATTAGACATATAACTTTTACTTAGGACAATGATTAGTCTTCGGCTTTTCTCTATCAGTGAGTGGATTTCATCAACAACAGCTGAAAATGCAAAATGTGCCATATTAATTTAAGATAACTGAAAGGGGCAGCATGAGATAAAAATCATTTTGCACAGTACTATTTTATATTATTTAACTCTTAACCTCATTAAGTTTTTCTTTAAGACAAGCCATTTGTCCTCAATTTTATATGTTTCTTTAAAAAAATCTTTAGGTAACAATAATGAACACCTACTTAGCACTTATTATGTACCATACCTTATTTTAAATGTTTTTTGTATATTATCTCATTTAATCATCATAATACCCCACAGAGAAGATATTGTTATCACCGCCATTTAACAGACAAGGTAGCCAGACCACAGAGTGGTTAAGTAACCTGTCCAGAGTCACACAGTAGTAAATAGCAGAACCAGAATCTGAACCCAAGTGGAATACATTTTCCTAACTATTATACTATCCTGTTTCTCCTCAAGCATAAAAGAGCATGCTAAAATCAGCATTTAAACATTAAAAGACAAAAAGGCACAACAAAACAAAATCATTCATTACTTTAGACTGGGGGTTGGCAAACTTTTCTACAAAGGGCCAGATAGTTAGGGTTTGTAGGTCACACTGTCTTTGTCACAACTACTCAATTCTGCTGTTGTAACTCAAATACAGAGGCAGGCAATGTGTAAACCAATGTGTGTAGCTGTGTTTCAATTGGCTGCAAGCGTGATAGAACCCATGGCTGGTAAATTGCCAACCCCTGTAGACCTCTCACTGTTCTCAAATAGAGGTTTAACCAAACCTAATTACAACTGAATATCCAAACATAATTTTTATTTACGAATTAGGAATAAATCTATTTTCAAGAAAGACCCCTAGAAAATAACAGAAATATGGTAAAATTGATGTATGGCCCAGAATAAATGCTTTCTAAGTAACAGTATGCCTTCTTAAATGCAAAAAAACACTACCCAAAAATACCACAATGTATGCATCTGATAATCTGGCATATTACTGTTTTGACAAGTTGTTTATTACTAAACAGTAGTGTAAGTTAGCAATATTTTCCCTTCCACTTTGGAATATTGGGGAGAAATGTAACTATTTCTTTCTCACTGCTGTATCTTTGATGCCCAGTTCAGAACTCGGCACAGGGATGGTTTCCAGTTAATATTAGATTAATAAATGAAAGATGGTGACAATGAAACATTTGTTTTTTTAAGCTCCGATATCCAGAATAATTTGACACCAGATTTTAAATATTTGTTCTGGAAGACTTCAAAGAAAACCTAAACATGTTACTCATTTTAAAAAATTTTAACTGTAATTTGCTTTAATATATGCACTATGGCCATTTGTATTCCTATATTCATAAAAAACATTGAATTTCATAGCTATGACCTGATGGGGATCACCACTTCCCTCTTATTTTTCCCTTTTCAATTTTCCTATTTTCTACTTAAATTTCATAACCAATATCAACACAATAAAAATCATGCATTTTCTAGTAATAATTAACCTGTGTTTATTTCTAGTAAGAATTACTAGTAAGAATTAACTAGTCCGCACATCACGTGTTAAATTGGGAACTGCTGCTGTGGTATAGACATTCTTACCGTGGGTCATTTCTGAAGAAATGCTTCATGATAACGCCAGCTCTGGACCTGGTTCTGAAAAGGAGATGCCCTCTCCCTTTCCCCATATTTTCAGAGAACCATGAAGCACAAAGAACAGAGCCCAAGAGAAAAGACTACTGGAAGCACAGCCGTTTGTTTTCTCACTATCTATTGTTGACTTACCTGGTTATTTCTGGCTTACAGGACCTTATTCATCTGTTTTTAAGGAAAATGGGATAGCTACCTGAGGGCTAGCTTATTCACTTTTTAAAAAGCAACTATCTCAAATATTTTTCTGTCTGGCATTCCCTCTTACCTCCTCCAGGCACTACATCCCTTTCAAATATGCATAACTTATACCCAAAATGTTTTTCTAACACTCTGGGCAAAATCTCCACAGCGAAGGTATGCTCCTCTCCATTTTCAGGTCGGCATTCTTTTAGGTAAGACACAAAAGCATCATACGTTTTTCCATCTAGGAGGTAAGATTGACTCTTTTAATTCATGTGTAAGTACAGTTTTGTTTAAGTAAAAATATAAGTGAATGTCACAGATAATGAGTATAGAATCATCAACAAAGAAAAATATAAAGTTGTTTATATTTAAATCTCTCATGCTAACCAAGCAACCAATTAGCCAATGTGTTTTTAAGCAACTACTTTAAGATCCCACTGCTTGACACCATAGAGGAATAAAGAGACGCATGGACCATAGATCCAGGCACTAAAGGAACTTAAGTCTTTCAGTTCCTTAGAATCCAAGAACCCAAATGTGTCCTTGTTCCAGGAATGGAAAGCAAATCTCACCCTGGTTTACTTGTGTCACTTAATTCTACCACCATCCCAATCTCTTAACTCAAAAAGACCCCCAAGAAGGTGAAGAGAGAAGCAGCGCAGTTTACACTGTAATGTGGGAAAAAACTAGAGGAGAATGAAACAGTGTGCTATAGGAACACATGCTGTGATTTTTTAAATATTATAGAATATAGATGTCAAAAGGAAAACTTCTGATCCATTGATGATTTTCACTGATGATAACATCTGCTCCCATTTAATTTCTTATCATGGAACAGTACCCAGATGGCTAACAGAACAAATTCAGCAGGAAATGTCTTTCCTAAATAACAAAGACCATGCTCCTAATTGGGTAATTAAAACATGATACCACTCTCTCTTCTAGCTTCATCCCGTCTATTTGAAAAAGCAAAGCAGACCCATGCAACAACTTGAGAAAAGTCGCAGGCAACACATTAGCAGAAGAAAAATGGCATAATAAACAAACAAAAAAATACTAACAAAACCTACAGACAAAATAACCTGGCCATAGAATAAAGAGTAATCCCAAGGGACATGCTTTCTGAAAGGAGAAAATTTTGAGTCAGTCCTAAAAAATGCACCAGATGCTAATTGAGATCTGTAGAGAAAGAAAGAAAGCAGTGGGGAATGGTTTGTCTTTATCCTATGATGATTGTTTTGACCGGAGAGGGGTAAGATTTATGCATGGTATATTATCAGGGTTAATGAATTTGCTGCTGAGTTACAGGCTACATATGATTGCATCCCCTGTTAAAATCTAACAGGATACAACCATTCTAGATCCACATCTCTTATGGTGCCACATCATTTATGCTCAACAGCCCAGCCTGACATCCTCCACAAATGACCCTTTCTGCTTCTGGTAAAAGCTTCCTCAGTTCGACCTATAGCATTCTGTTCAACAGTTTAGGTTAGAACCTGTTGTTGATTTAAAGCAATTGCTTTGAAGAACTGCATGTTTTGAAAGATGAAAAATTTGATAAAAATCTTAGGCTTATATAAACATCAAAGGTACGAAATGTTGGTAAAAATAAAACCAGTTATTAGTCAGTAAGTAGGTCCCCTCCATACTTTCCTCAAACTGCTTTGAAATATAACTACTTATTAGTTAAGTAAAAGCTAGTGCTTCCACTAGGATTGTCGCTGTGTCAGTGACAAAACAGACACTAACACGGAAGACAATTAAATGAGCACGCGTTTTTAAAAGGCATATTTTTCTTGTGATGTAACAGATTGCAATAAACTGGGAAGACGATTTCATCAAATATGGGTTTATAGTACATGTAGCATAGCTTTGCTCTTACTTATGAAAATTTAGCTTTTTAACTATTAATTGCTTTCAAATTTCTTATTTTAAGCAATTCTTTTAATATAAATCTGCTAATTTATATTATGATTTATTTTAAATACAAGTAGTAAAAGGTTTAGTGGATTTGAGAATTGACAGAGTAAAGTGTTCAAAAGAAAAGGAATTTTAAAGTTAATGGTAATTTTTTTATTCTTTATATTCAAACATAAAGGGAAATTATAATTCAAATGGATATTTAGGACTTCAAGGAGTAAAGTTTCTCAAACTATGCATGGTAAATGGCCACATTTTAATTTAAATTTGCCTTTTTTGTTGTTGACTGATTAGTTTCATTTCCAGTCCTTCACAAACCAATACTGAACACTTTCTTGGATACTGCAGCTGTATTAAATTGCTATAAAATTTTTTATTTTCAGACTTATATCTTCATTTCTGTCCTTTTCATGGACTGCATTTGTTCATGGACCGTAATTTAATGAAAATGATTTAGAGCATGTCTCTAAATGTCTCTATGCACTGCCATATTGACAGTTAAGAAGTGTGAATTGAAAAAATTACCTGGAAATTATGTCAAACACAACTGGAGAAAAAAAAAAGAAATCTTAGCTCCAGAAAGTCAGAAAGAGAGGAGCTAGTCAATGTCTATTTGAAGACAAACATTGGTCTATGCAAACAGAGACCATTCAGAAAATATCAAATGCAGATTTCCCAGTTTGTTGCGGCATCCTCTCTCCCCACAGCAAAATCACACATGTATATGCAGGCTCAAAGCTAAATTCACTAACCTTGCTAATTTTATGTTGTTCAATTTAAAGTTCCAACTGTGAAAACTAAACCTATAAAAATCTTAGAGGAACTAATACAATTTCTCTATAACTTGAGGTTAGGAAGGCTGTTTTACTTATGACCCCAAATCCAGAAAGCATAAAAGATATATCTGAGTATGGTTTTCAAAAACTCTTTTATATAGCACACCACTATAAGCAAAGTCAAAAGACAAATTAAAGCCTGGTCATATTTGCATTTCATATTATAGTTAATAGGCTACACTCCCTAAAATATAAATAGCCCCTATAAATAAATATGCAAATTAAAGCCTTCACCCCATAGAACAATAAGGAAAGGATATGAATGGATGTGTTGAGAAAGGAAATGCAACTGAGCCTTAAGCAAATTAAAAGTTGCTCATGCTCTTGCATAGTAAAGGAAATGCAAATTAAAATGTCACTTAGATACAACTTTTCACCTATCAGATTGGCACAACTCCAAATGGTTGTGGGTAAGGTTATGGGAAAAAAATTGCTGTTATCCTTTGAAGGCGGTAGGCAGGAAGAATTGACAGTATCTGTCAAAATAACGGCCGTGTCTCCCCCTTGTATTCCAGAATCTCCATTTTGGGGATTTTTTCCTTGAGACATACTGCATACATATGAAACGATAAAGCTGTCCATGACATGTAATAACAAAAGATTGGAAGCGAGCCAAGTGTGTATCAAAAGGAGGCTAAATAAACAGTGATACCTCGACACAAATAAAATACTGTGCAGCCCTAAAAAATGAGGGACTTCTTTATAAAGTAACATGCAAGTGTGTCTAAGGTATAAGAGAGCAAAATTGAAAAGAGTATGCATATTAAGCCAAGATTTGTTCTCTTTAAAAGGAGGAATGGAATAAAAATCCATATTTATATTATCAATGAAGGGGGAAGGTGGGAATCATAGATGTGGGACCAGGCTGGAAGGGGGACTTCCTGCTGTATAATTTCATAGACATTTAGGGTTTTGAACTATGTGAAGTTTTTTTTTTTTCCTGCAAACACACACATGCAAAAACAAAATCAAGTGCAATGAATTAGACTGACTTCCTTTCGACTAGCAACTATCTGGAAACCTGAGGACTTCTAGTCACCTTTAAATATAAAGAAACTGAGGCATAGAGCTAGTGGGTCAACATAGCAGCAGATAAAAACTGGCAGATCTAGAAGACCAGAACCCAAATCATTTGGCTTCCAGCTTGGGGTTCTGACATGTCCATTATGTAAGCTTCCTTTGCCAGGTTGAAATAATGAGCGATAGGACAATTCAATCCAACTTAAAGCAACTTTATTGAATACTATAAAGGTACCGAGGTGATCCGTGCACAGGGACATTCAGATATACAGCTTTTGGGCTCAAGCATCTCCTAGGGCATTTAGGAGGCTATGACATACATTATACGAGACAATCAGGACAATTTTGGGCAACATATAAGTAACCACGAGAAAAGATGACACAAACAACATTCATTATGGATGGCACAGGCAGAGAAAACCTCTCCCACAGATTAATTCTATAACATCATAGCAATAAGATGAAGATTAATGTCTATTTATTTGATTTCTTACTTAGAGTATAAGATAAGAAATCCCAGAGTTACATGTGTTACCTGTTAATGTTTCATCTCTTCTCATTAAATGTCTATAAAGTAGAACCAAGTCGACTCTATAAATGATGCACACAGTCACTAGGCACACTACGGCCACCAAGGTCAAAACAGCTATGATCATTCCTCTTGTAAAGATGTGGCCTGGGATATCAGCCATGTCTGCTAGAAAAGAAAGAGAAAAAGGAAAAGAAAATAATCAAGAAATCTTACCAGTGTTGCCCATCATCACGTGCTTGTCCATTTTTACTGTTAACTTTAATGCAGTAGTTGCCTAGCCAAGTGCTGACACATTCCACTGAGTGACTCCACATTCGCACCTTTAGTCTGGCGTAGTGATAATTCTACTCAAGTTTTTAAAGAATAAAAATGTGTGCAAGGATATTTAGAGACCTGAAGTGAAAACATTATACAATAATGTATTCTATCTGTACCTGTGGAAATCAGATTTCTCGGGTGAAGAGATGCTAGGCTGAAATACATAGGGATTCACAGAAATCTTAGCAAGTGGGTTGAGAACATAAATAAAGATGAATAGTTTTGAAAGAAGAGAGAGAGTACTGGATTGACATTTGTCTGGGTTTGCAGCCAGGCTCCATCAATTATTTTGTATTGTAGGAAAAATCGTGGATGCCCCTAAACCTTAGTACCGTCATCTGTAAAATGAAGATACTAACAGTTCCTGCTTCACTTATAAGGCTGCTCCTTTGGGGAAGATTAAATGAAATATTACACAAAAAGTAGTTAATATAGCACACAGCTCTTGGAATTTTAGCAAGTTCTTTGTATAAAGTGCCACTTAGAAAAAAAGTTACATTTTTTAGATTGATTCCATTTATGTTTATTATGGACAATATAACACAGATGAATAAAAAGAATAAAGTAATTTTTAACAATCATCCACAATGTGGTGAAGGCTGTGTCAACGTGATAGAATATTTCCTTCTGGGTTTTCTTTTTGTCTCTTGAAGTTTTTACTTAATTGAGATCATATGGTAATCACTCGTTATTTCTGAATATATTATGAGCATTTCAGTAGGTCATTAAAATTATAATTCATGATATCAATATTTAGATTGATTGGAATTTGTAGTAAGCATACATAAAGTTGCAGTACATTTTATATGTATAATATAAATGTATACATGTATAATATTTATATATATTTAGATTATTTTGTTTGTATAGATTTATATTTATACTTGTGTATATATATATATCTATACACAAATGCATATACATTTATATAAATATTATACATGTATACATTTATATTATACATATATGCATTTGTGTGTATAGATACATATATATATACAAGTATATATATACACACAAGTATATATATGCAAGTATATATATATACACAAGTATATATACTTGTATATATATACTTGTGTATATATATATCTATACACAAATGCA
>CAUYLG010069945.1:0-14835 GCA_963573385.1 Cacajao melanocephalus
ACCACTGCTCAAGGAAATAAGAGAGGACACAAACAGATGGAAAAACATTCCATGCTCATGGTTAGGAAGAATCAATATCGTGAAAATGACCATACTGCCCAAAGTAATTTATAGATTCAACACTATCCCCATCAAGCTACCTATAACCCTCTTCACAGAACTGGAAAAAACTACCTTAAACTTCACATGGCACCAAAAGAGAGCCCGCATAGCCAAGACAATCCTAAGCAAAAAGAGCAAAGCTAGAGGCATCATGCTACCTGACTTCAAACTATATTACAAGTCTACAGTAATCAAAACAGCATGGTACTGGTAACAAAACAGAGATATAGAACAATGGAACAGAACAGAGGCCTGAGAGGCAAGGCCACACATATACAACCATCTGATCTTTGACAAACCTGACAAAAACAAGCAGTGGGGAAAGGATTCTCTGTTAAATAAATGGTGTTGGGAAAACTGGCTAGCCACGTGCAGAAAGCAGAAACTGGACCCCTTTCTGACACCTTACACTAAAATCAACTCCAGATGGATTAAAGACTTAAACATAAGACCTAACACCTTAAAAACCCTAGAAGAAAACCTAGGCAAAACCATTTAGGACATAGGCGTAGGCAAGGACTTCATGACTAAAACACCAAAAGCAATGGCAACAAAAGCCAAAATAGACAAATGGGATCTAATTAAACTCCAGAGCTTCTGTACAGCAAAAGAAAAAAAATTATTAGAGTGAACCGGCAACCAACAGAATTGGAAAACATTTTTGCAATCTACCTATCTGACAAAGGGCTAATATCCAGAATCTACAAAGACCTAAAACAGATTTACAAGTAAAAAACAAACAAACCCATTCAAAAGCGGGCAAAGGATATGAACAGACACTTTTCAAAAGAAGACATATATGTGGCCAACAAACATATGAAAAAGTGCTCATCATCACTGGTCATTAGAGAAATGCAAATCAAAACCACATTGAGATACCATCTCACGACAGTTAGAATGGTGTTCATTAAAAAATCTGGAGACAATGGATGCTGGAGAGGATGTGGAGAAATAGGAACACTTCTACACTGTTGGTGGGAATATAAATTAGTTCAACCATTGTGGAAGACAGTGTGGCAATTCCTCAAGGACCTAGAAATAGAAATTCCATTTGACCCACCAATCCCATTACTGGGTATATATCCAAAGGATTATAAATCGTTCTATTATAAAGACACAAGCACACGTAAGTTCACAGCAGCACTGTTTACAACAGCAAAGACCTGGAACCAACCCAAATGCCCATCGATGATAGACTGGACAGGGAAAATGTGGCACATATACACCATGGAATACTATGCAGCCATAAAAAACAATGAGTTCGTGTCCTTTGTTGGGACATGGATGAACCCGGAAACCATCATTCTCAGCAAACTAACACAAGAACAGAAAAAGAAACACCGCATGTTCTCACTCATAGGAAGGTGTTGAACAATGAGAACACATGGACACAGGGAGGGGAACATCACACACTGGGGTCTGTTGGAGGGTAATAGGGGAGGGACAGTGGGGAGTAGGGAGGTCAGGAAGGGATAATTTGGGGAGAAATGTCAGATATAGGTGACGGGGGGATGAAGGCAGCAAACCATATTGCCATGTATGTACCTATGCAATAATCCTACATGTTCTGCACGTGTACCCCAGAACCTAAAGTGCAATAAAATATATATATATAAAATAATAAAAAAAGAAGCAATTAAATATAGAAACTTATTTAAAACTCACAGGAAATAGAGACTGCCAGAAGTGATAATTAGTATAACAGACCATATAACTAGTATCTCAAATTTCATATACATTATCCACCAAAAAATGAATTGAAAATTCTAAACATGTTAAAAGACAAAGACTAACATTCTCGTAAAACAAAGGCATTAAAAGGAATTTGAAATGACTACAGAGGGTAGATACCAGGGAACTTTGGGGGCTGATGGAAATCTTCTGCCTTCTGCTTGGTTGTACTGGTGATTAAATGAGTGCATATATTTACAAAACTTAATCTGTACTCTTAACATGTGTATGTTTTGTTGCATTTAAGTTATACCAAGAGAAAGTTGGTTTTTAGAATAATTTGGGAAAAAGAAATCATTCTAAAATTCCATATGAGGTGTTAAAAATTTGGATGCTAACACTGTCACAGTAATGGCTAACATGTCCTCTACAACACTCTATGAGTCAGGCACTGCTGCACACACTTTTACACATATCAACTCATTTGCTCTTCACAAAAACCCTACAAAGTGGCTTGGTATTCTACTCAGTTTACATATGATGACACCGGAGCACAGAGAGATTAAGTAACTCACAAGGTCACAAAGCATGTAAGTGGCAGAATCAGGATTTAAACCCACAGAGTCCAGCTTCAGAATCTAATCTACGCTCATTCTCATTAAAACTTTTAAAACTACGTTTGAGAAACAAATTTTGTAAATTCAACAAACTGAGCTATTTGACAAAGTGAACTTCATCAAACTGAGCCAGAGACGTAAAGACACTGTAACTTCTCTTAGCACTGTATTTCTCAATCACAATTATAAAATTAGGTACAGTTATTTGTTTCACATCTGTCCTCCCTCCAGGTGGCAAGTTACCATAAGGCATATCTACAAGCTCTACCCACACGCAACAAGCACAGTGCCTACCCACAGCAACTGCACCAAGATACCACTGGAAAGAATCAATAAAGAAACAAATGAGTGGGTTCAGGAATACACTAATGTATTTATTTACATATCAAGTGTAATATCACCAAAGACAGAAACTTTACTCGTGTGTATAAACTATTTCTTAAATAAATACAAGGCTATTCTGATTAAGAAGCTGTAACACTGTCACAGAACGTATCATTTCTCTGTCACTACGGGGATATACATATGTTTTTCAGCACATCTACACACAAAGCATTAGCTTTTGCACTTTTATGCACTGTCTCATTTAAACCTGACATTTCTCTAAAATAGGTGCAATTATCATCCCATAGCTAACAACCGGTTTATACACAGGCCTATTTGACTCCATAGCCTGAGCTCCTTTTCATGCCATGAAAACTTATTTACATAGCGAGAACTCAGTCAATAAAATTCGCAGCAGAACTCTCAATGGAACCTGACAAGTAGTTCTAAAGTTATTGAGAAGGAAAAAAATGTACAAGATTTGCCCTGACAAATCAAAACGATGAAATCGGCACAGGAACATATATAGAGAGATCAATAGAACATAATAAAGAATACAGACAGAGATTTCTGTACACAATTAACTGAATTTTATTATTCAGTTAAGATTTTACATTAGGGCCTGGTGTGGTGGCTCAAACCTGTAATCCCAGTATTTTGGGAGGCAGAGGCAGACGATCACCTGAGGTTGGAAGTTCAAGACCAGCCTGGCCAACATGGTGAAACCCTGTCTCTACTAAAAATACAAAAAGTAGCCAGGTGTGGTGTTGGCCACCTATAATCCCAGCTACTCAGGAGGCTGAGGCAGGAGAATTGCTTGAACCCGGGAGGTGGAGGTTGCAGTGAGCTGAGATCACACCACTGTACTCCAGCCTGCGCAACAGAGTGAGACCCCAGCTCAAAAAAAAAATTTTTACATTAGACAGAAAATATTTAATAATTGATGCTAAGGATATTATCTATTGAGACAAAAGTGAAATCAAACCCATATACAAGTTTCAATATAAAAAGATAAATATAAAAATAAAAAATGTATGAGTATATTTTCTAAAAACCTTGAAACGGACAGAACAGTCTTTCTAAGCAAAACACAAAGACCAGAAGAAGCCTTAAAGAGTAAAAGATCTGGCTACATAAAAATCTTAAACTTCTAAGACAAGCAACTGGGTAAGAAAAAATAATTACGGCACTTTAACAGGTAAAAAAATCACTATTTAGAATAAATAAAGAACTCCTACAGGTAATAAGAAATAGACAACCAAAGACAACAGATAAACGGTGTGATGTGCACTCTTCACAGTGCACTGAAAAACCCACTAGCCAATAAATGTGGAAATGTGTACTTAAAAAGTCATATTATTTTTGTCTTTGTGATTGGCAAAAATTTACAAGGTTGATAATATCCACAGTTTGCAGAAATGCTAGAAAATGAGCATATTCTATTGTTACAGTCTGTTTAGAAGTCAGTTTTGCAGTATACATTAAAAAATTTAAACACACATACATTGACACAGAATACTACTTCCAGGATGCTGCATTATTAAAATTTTCATGTACTACAGTTTCACGTACCAAGATTATGATACACACTGCGTTGTGAAAGAAATTAGAAATTAGAATTAGACCCAAATGATCTTCAATAGACAAGTAATTAAATAAATTATGGTACAATTACCCAACTCTTTTCAGACATTATATAAAGAATAAAGCAAACGGTGCAAATGTATCTCTAAGATATATTAAGTGAAAAATGTCATCCTGGGAAAGGTGTATCGTACAAAATCCCACTTATTTTATTATTTTAAGAAAAGCTGGATTCACACTTAATAAAAGCCAGATTTGCAGTGCACGTTTCCTAAAAATAAGGATATTCTCTCACATTGCCACAGCAGAGCTATCTACTTACACAAATTAAACTACTTTACACTATTGTCCACAGCCCAATTTTGTCAACAGACCCAGCAATGTCCTTCACAGCATTTTCTCCCCTGCAGAACAGGAATCAGTCTAGGCTCAGCTTTTGCATCTGGCTGTCACGATTCTTTAGCCTCCTTTAATCTGCAACATTTTCACAGCCCTTATGTTTTATGATATCAACAGTCTTGGAGACTATAGCCCTCCTCTCTTTTAAACAGTAGTATCTTCCTCGTCCTCATTTAAAGTTTCTCTGATGTTTCCTTGTGATTAGAGTCAGGTTAGACTACTGCAGAATAAACAGTGTCCTCCTAAGGGCATTTATATCCAGAGGCACAGATGTTCATCTTCTTCCACCTGTGATGTTAATTTTGGTCACCTGGTCAAGGTGTTGTCCTATTTTTCCACTGCATAGTTACTATATTTGTCTTGCAATTAATAAGGAGTCTCTGGTGAGATAGTGTAAGATGAGGTAAACAGCATGCTCCTCACCCAAAGTACTCCTAGATTTAGCACCTATGGTGGTACTACCTGACTGCATCTTTACAATGACAGCTGGAACTGAGCTTCCAATGCCAGCACTCCCGCCTCTTCTGCCAATCTGCCTCTGGCATTCTACTAAAGCAAAAGCCTTCTGTCTCCCTCATTTATCTATCTAGTTATTTCTTTATCATCCATATGCACTCAAGGACTCCTATTACTTTCTATGGTCCATAATACTCTACTGTTCTTAATTATTTTGTCACCCAAATTGTCCCAAATTTGGCCTGGGCAACTTTTCAATTTCTCAAAATTTATCCCCTCTCAGAAAATTCTAATACCTAGAACTAGCTTATTACGAGAATTCTGTTTTGTCAAGGAATCTTACAAGGCTACGGCATAGCTAAACTTCAGCAATAAGACTAAATTATTTTTCTAATTCTCCTAAGGAAAGCTGAGTTATGTAGCCATGGACACACATATCTGACACACCGATGTTCACTCTAAAATGAACTTTATTAAAATAAGGATATTGGGGGTCTGCTTGATTTGCCATTGTCTGAAGCCGAGTTTCATTACTAAATCTTAACTGATCTGTTTACTCTTTGCTGTAAATGCTTGGAGGGGAGCCCAAAAGTCCATCCACATTCATGTGAGAATAATAGTGTAGATCACTAAAACACAATCTCTTAAAATCATTTCTTATTAAGAGAGAGGGAGAGAAATCTATAGTAACATCTGACAAAGCTGCGAGGTCAATCTGAAAATAAAGAACTGGGAAAATTAAGAAAGCTGAGAAATGGCTGCAGACAACAGAACAGGTCAATCGTAAGGAAGAGATGATTGTCTCCAATTGCCACATTTGAAATGGGATGCTTTGTGGTCTTTAACAAAGAGATACGAGTTCATTAAGCATGTCACATGTCCCTCAGTCTTAAAATGTCAGAGTCTAATCTATTGTCATGTGGTACCTGCTTCCCCAAGCTTACAGACCTAAAGTACCCTCTTGGACTGGGCTTGTAATTATCAAACAGGGGCACCCTCATTTAAGTTAAAATGTAAACTCCTCTGCCATAAACTAGAAAGAGAGATAAAGGCAAGAAAACCTTTAGGGGAAAAAAAAAGTTTCTTTCTAAGCTAGCAGCTTTACTTTTTAAATTTCAAATATAATTAACTATACAATTAGGCTTGTAGAGCCCCACACCTTAATAAAGTCATTTCTACCATTTATGAAATCAAACTACATTTGAGTTATGTCTGATGAAAAAGGATACCAAGAATCTCAATGTTTTCTATCAAAGTTGGGAGAAATACCAATACATCCATATGATATGGCCAGGAAACGAAAATACTGGGTAGAAGAGGGCAGTTCCCCAGCAAAGGCCCCATCCTCAGGCCTGGTAACCCACAGGCCTAAATGAGAATGAGCATTCCTGTTTTTGCACCAAAAGTTGCCTTTTGGCCCGCCACATCTCTCCTATCCTACAACCATATAAACCCCAAAACTCTGGCTCCACAAGGAAATGAATAGAAAGCAGAAAAATGACAGAATGGCACAGCAAAGAGAAGAGAAGGAGCGTCTGAACGTTGAGAGGAGTTCAGCTGAGGATGGTCAGAGAGGAGATCTGCTGCTGGACAACCAAACTCCAAGGGAAGATCATCCTCCCACTCCATCCCGCTTCCAGCTCCCCATTCATCCAACTGAGAGCCACCTCCACCATGCGATAAAACCCCTGCATTCATTCTTCAAGTCCATGTGTGACCTGATCCTTCCTGGACGTTGGACAAGAACTTGGGTACCAAGAGGGCACTGAGCTGGTTAACACTTAAGCCATCCGTGGATGGCAAGTTTAAAAGAGCAAACTGTAACACATGCCACTTGGGCTTTGGGAGTCACAGACACCCACCCCTGGATACTGCTGTGGGGCCAGAGCCCAGGGGCGCTTGCTCTAGCTTCTCCACCTGTCCGTCTGTGCGCTCCCGTCTGTGTTTGAGTATGTGAGGCAGCCAAACAGACAAGCCACACCCAGTCACACATCCTTTGAGAAGAATCAGGGAACTCTCACAGGCTATGATTACTAAATAAGCAAGTTGTTAGAAATGTGAAAAACCCAGACCTACAGGAGCACTTAATTACAGGCTTTTAAATTATAATTATCCTTATTTTTGTGAATGTTCCTTATTTACCCCAGGCAGCAAGTTGCATACATTATATGATCTAGCCCCACTGTATGAGTGAGGAAACTGTGGCTCAAAGTGCCTTGCCCTTGGTTACCTGGCTTGAGACAGTTCTCCAAAAGGACATTTACCACTCTTTGCATTTTAAAATAAAAACAAAACCTTTCCTCCCACAAATAAAATTACTATCAGCAAATGAATATTTAATACCAAAATGTTCAATATGGCTAGTTGCAGTATTTTAAATAATCTTATGATTCTTTCCTGCTCTGTAAAACTCTAGTCATATGAATGTACTTACAAAAAGTAAACTTTATACACAAATGCTAATTAAATTAATGGCTGCAAATAAGTATTTAAAGTGTACCAGGCACTGAGGCACCAGAGCTGCATATAGCCACTACGAGGCAGACATTAGAATCCCCATTTGATGATCAGGAGACTGAGGTTCACAGAGAGGTTAAGCTGCTTGCTCAAAGACACAATGCCAGCAAGTGGCAGAACTCCACCATGTCTGCTACCTTGCAGGCCTGCCCATGTTCTTTCCTCTCTCCCACATGCCTTGCTAGGAACAGATACCACAAATCTGAAATTCAGGTATGCCGGGAAAGAGGCTGATTATTTTTTTTAATTATTCGTCCTACTTGAGACTTTCCATCCAGTGACATTCCTTTCGGTTCAATTGGTCATGGCTTAGAAATGCAACTGTTTGTGTATCCTTCCAGCAGGAACCTAATCATGTTGGATAAATAGCAGCTGCCTTAAGGAACGAATAGAAAATCAGTAAAAGTCATCATCTGTATGATCTACGTATCATCTGCCTTCTTGCAAACCAAACAAATTATTCATGCAGGCAGGAGTAATTGACACAGCCCTTGACCCCCCGATGATGTTCAGTGTGAGAGCCAAAGCCAAACACTGACCCAAAAGCACCCGAGCTCTCCCAGTCTTGATTTGTGAGACCTAACCCTTGTGCTTTTGCCTCATCATATATAATAACTGCTCACTTTTATTTCTGCCTGGGAAGTTTTACTTTCTCCTGATGATTTTTAACTTTTTAATAATTTTAAGTATTAAAGTATACTAAGGTGAGAGGAAATGGTTAGAGAAATCTTTATGGGGTGATAGAAATATTCTTAAATTGGATTGTGGTGACGGCTATGCAACTCTGTAAATTTACTAAAAATCCACTGACTTTAACATCAGGTTAAAGGAAGATGAAATCTCGGGACCTAAACTCACTATGCCAAATGGAAAAGTTAAGCTTGGGAATTGAGCCATGCAAAAACTGCCTTTCTTCTGTTCCTAAACAGATAGCTGCAATGATGGACACTCACCTATCTCCTCAGGTGGTCTCCCTCACAAATAGCTCACAAGGAAATGCTTTGTGGGCCCCAAAGTCTTTACCAAAAAACAGAGTTCTGTTGAATCTCACCCTGAAAATATAACTTAACAGCTTATCTTCACAGGTTTAGGACAAAGATGAGACTAGAAATCGTTGTACTACCCACCCAGAGACAAATCCATGTTTGATCTCTTCCTCTACTCTATGATTACTTTATCTTACGTAAAATGCAGATTTCAAATGCAGAATGCATAACTGACTGCTCCTCTACTCCCTGCTTTCACATCAAAGAGGTAGATTCAGTGAGTGCTAATCAAAGGCTCACAAGAATGTGACCCCTTACTTCACTACCTGCATACCATTTTTTTTTCTTTCCTCCTTTCCCCTTCTGCCACTCTCCCCTTTAAATGTTGAACTCCTCGAAATTGTCTTTGGAAAAAGCACAGGGCACAGATCCTACTGTAACTGTGTCTCCTTCCCAGGCACATTCTCAACCCTGGCAAAATGATCCTCTAAACAGAGATCTGTCTCAAACATTTTTTGGGTTATACTTGAGTACTGCAAAGCACACCTCAATAAAGCAGGGCATGTTTAAGTGTATTAAGATAATGCTAATGGATTACAGAGGTAAAGTCCCCCTCCTGACTGAGAGGATAAAACTCTCACATTGTTAGAAAGCATTAAAGGAATTTCTTTGCTGCTTTTTATGGAGAAGAGCCACCATGTCTTGTGGGAACACACTGTCCACATGAATAATTTGTTCCATTCATGATATGGTTTGGCTGTGTCCCCACCCAAATCTCATCTTGAATTGTACCTCCCACAATTCCTACATATTGTGGGAGAGACCCCGTGGGAGGTAATTGAATCACAGGCGCTGGTCTTTCCTGTGCTATTCTCATGATGGTGAATAAGTCTCATGAGATCTCATGTTTTTAAAAGGGGATTTTCCCTGCACAAGCTGCCTCTCTTTGCTTGCTGCCATACATGTAAGATGTGACTTGCTCCTCCTTGCCTTCCACCGTGATTGTGAGGCCTCCCCAGCCATGGGGAACTGTAAGTTCATTAAACCTCTTTTTTTTGTAAACTGCCCAGTCTCAGTTATGTCTTTATCAGCAGCATGAGAACAGACTAATACAATTTGCAGGAAAGCAGATGATACGTAGAGTTCATACGGATGATGACTTTTCCTGATTTTCTACTCATTCCTTAAGGCAGCTGCTATTTATGTAACATGTTTAGTTAGGTTCCTGCTGGAAGGATGCACAAACAGTTGCATTTCTAAGCCATGACCAGTGGAACAAAAGGGACCAATCTCAAGTAGGACAAAGAATTAAAAAAAAAAAATCAGCCTCTTTCCTGACACACCTGAATTTCAGATTTGTGGTATCTGTTCCTAGCAAGGCATGTGGGAGAGAGGAAAGAACATGAGCAGGCTTGCAAGGCAGCAGACACAGTGGAGTTCTGCCACTCGCTGGCAATGTGCCTTTCATCAAGTAACTTAACCTCTCTGTGAGCATCAGTCTCCTTATCAATCTGATGGAGATTCTAATGCCTACTTCAGAGTTACCGAGTACAGCCTGGTGCCTCAGTAACTGGCACACTTTAAATACATATTCATAGCTGTTAACTTAATTAGCAATTATGTATAAAGTTTACCTTTTGTAAGTACATTCATAAGACTAGAATTTTACAGAGCAGGAAAAATTCATAGTTAATGCCCACATCCCATTCCTGTTGGATGCCACAGCATGTAGCCAAAGAAGGAATATTTCTTCTCAAGGTAGCCAGGAATGCTAAATACAGACAAGAGCTGTGTGACTACAACAGTCAGTGATAGACCACATACACCACGGTGGTCCCATAAGATTAGAGTGGAGCTGAAAAGTTCCTATCGCCTATTTGTAGCCATTATAACACATAGTGTGATGAGTTACCTACATATTAGTGGTGATGCGGGTATAAACAAACCTACTGCACTGCCAGTCATATAAAAGTATATAGCACATACAATTACATATACTACAGAATAATATAGTACAGAATAACAAAAACAACCATTACTGGTTTATGTATTTATTATACAATATTTTTAATCGTGATTTTAGAGTATACGCTTCTCCTTCTACTTATTAAAAAAAGAACAGTTAACTCTAAAATAGCCTCAGGCAGGTCCTTCAGGAGGGATTCCAGAAGGAGGCATTTTTATCATAGGAGATGACAGCTCCAGGCAAGTTACTACCCTGAAGACAGTGACACTGGTGATCCAGACCCTATGTAGGCCTAGGCTAATGTGTATGTTTATATCTTAGTTCTTAAAAAAAAGTTTACAAAGTAAAAGTCAAAAACTTTTAAAATAGAAAAAAAGCTTGAATAAGGACACTTAAGAAAACATTTTGTACAGCTGTGCAATGTGTTTGTGTTTTAAGCTAAGTGTTATTGTAAAAGTGCCAGAAAGTTTTAAACAATTAAAAAGTTTATAAAATAAGTTACATTAAGCAAAGGTTTATTATTAAGGAAAAATATATAAATGTGTACAGCCTAAGTGTACAGTGTTCAGAAAGTCTACACTAGTGTGTAGTGATGTCCTAGGCTTTCACATTCACTCATTACTCACTCCCTGACTCACCCAGGGCAACTTCCAGTCCTGCAGCCTCCATCCATGGTAAGTGCCCTATATAGGTATACTGTTTATTATATTGTATGCCATATTTTATTATACCTTTTCTATGTTTAGATACACAAATACCATTGTGTTATAATGGCCTACAGTATTCAGTACAGTAACATGTTGTACAGGTTTATAACCTGGGAGCAACAGGCTGTGCCAGAGAGCCCAGGTGAATAGTAGGCTGTGTCATCTAGGTTGTGTAAGGACACTCTATGATGCTGGCACATGATGACATTGCCTCACAACATATTTCTCAGAGAACATATACTCATTTAATGATGCATGACTATAGTTACTGAGTGCCTGGAGGAGGAGGGGTGCCTGAAGGAGGTTTGAAACGATTAAAAAAGAAACAGGTGAGGGAACAATGTATAAAAAGGTGGGAAGAAATGACCACCTGTTGGGAAATTAGGCATGAGAGAAGAAACTACAAGCACATCAGAATGGCTGACGATAAAATCCACGTTAGGAATGCGAGATCCTAGGCCCCACCCCAGACCCACTGAGCAAGAATCGCCCAGGGTGAGACACAGGGATGTGCATCGTCACAGGCTGCCTGTACCCCAGCCAGGTGATTTCTATGCACACTAAAATATGAGACCCGCTTAGCAAGATGCTAAGGAAGGCCTTACATATGTTCAATCAAGTTTAGCCTAAAGCTGCCTCCTTACATATTTTAAGTTCGGCCTAAAGGTTTCTCTGCACATCCTGAGCTAAAATGGGGCTGTAAACAGACCTTAGCAACACTTGTGCCAATCACAGAGTTTTGGCCCATCAAATGTAGCCAATGGTTGGAACTGCATTCAAATAAGGCAAACTCTGAGCTGTAACCAATCCCGCAGTCTGTTTGTACCTCACTTCCCGTTTTCTACGCGTCACTTTCCTTTTTCTGTCCATAAATCATCTTCCACCACATGGCTGTGCCGCAGTCTCTGAGCCTACTCTGGCTCCGGAGACTGATTCACAAATCTTTCATGGCTCAATTAAACTCCTTTAAATTTAAATCTGCTGAAGTTTTTGTGTTATCATATGTCATGCTAAGATGTTTGCATGTTACCTTAAAGGCAATGAGAAGCTGTGGACAGATTTTAAGAAGCAAGGTGAAAATGTACTTGCATTTTAGAACGAGCAGTCTATTCTCAGCTGCCAGCAGCTCAAAAAAAAAAAAAAAAAAACCGTCTAGCACAGAACACTGCTTTAGGGCATAGCAAGAACCCTAGAGTCCCTCCAGGGCTCAGGAATGCTCGCACACTCTTGCTTTCTTTACTTTTAGCCTCTTACATTCAATAACTGAACACAAACACCTTTTACAAGCCATAGTCTCCTACTAACATCTAGGTGCTACATAAAAGCCCTGTAAGAACTTTATGACATTCACCCAAACATTTGGAGAAAACAAAAGTTACAACACCATTTATATGTTAGTGACCAAATGCTGTTTCCAAAATATCACTGGCATTGTCACCTCCCTTGCTAACAAATATTAACACTTTTCAGTTTTAGACAGAGCTGGAACAGATGGCCCTTTGAGCCCATGTTTACCAATCTCTTTTGTGTGAAGTGGTTTCCCCTCCCACTCAGGAAAGGAAAGGTGGGAGGATGTAAACTTGAAGAATTTACCAGCTGGAGTCCTGGGTATTCCAGCTGGAGCCTGAGAGGTGACTTATTTATTCTACAGGACTCCATCGCAGAGGAAGGTTTTTGTGCAAGACTCTGGCTGGGCCAATCTTGACACAATGCCCGTGAGCAGCCACAGAGTGCAGCCTTGACAACAGTGCTACAAGCCAACTTTTGAGCCCCACACACTAAGTGCTACGTAGGCCTTTAAGCCTCGCGACAGGTTCTCCGCCATTTTTCTGGTGAACGTGGAATACAGAGAATGAGTAACTTAGCCCAGGTTATACATGGAGGAGCAGAGATTCAAACCCACATCCAACTGACTCCAGAACTTACAACCAAACCAATTAATGGGATTTATCAAGTAATTTTCTATTTTTCATATTTTTCAATGTTTACATGTACATGAAGTAAATAAGCACATTTAATTCATAAGGCTTACAACACATTCCGAACAAACTTACAACACCCCTAGAAATCACCTAGTACGGGGGTCAGCAAACTTCCTCCATAAAAGGCATATAAATATGTAGGCTGTGTGAGCCACACATAACTGTACCACAGTAGGGCAAAAGCAGGCATAGGCAACACCTAAACAAATGGGCATGGCTGTGTTTCAATAAAACTTTATTTACAAAAATAGGCAGGAGATGGGCAGGCTGCATTTGACCTCTTAGTGAAGTCTGAGAAGTTTGTGGCAGCCTGACCCAGTGGAAAGGGCAATGAGTTTAGAGTTAGGGAACCAAGCTTCTAACCCTGATTCTGCGCCTAAGCCAGCTGAGTGACCTTGGGCCAATCACTTCCCTTCTGTTTCTAAGATGTGCACCTGTGTAGAATTCTCTTCTCAATTGACTGCAAAAATAAGGTAAAAATATATTTTAACATACCAAAATGTTAGCTGCAGATTCTTCATCAAATCCAAAGATGATGAACCAGTAGCAGTAATACTTCAAAGTAAAAGCGTAAAGAAAAAGTAAATTCGCATTTTGATAGTACCTCTGTCTCAGGTGCTTTGTAAAATATAATCTGACTTCATCCTTCATAAATGAAGAATGTCAGAGAAGTGAAATCACATGTTCAAGGTCAGACAGCAAATGGGAAGCAGGATCTAAGCCCAGCTGGCCGCTCCCTCAGAAGCTCAGGGCTGCTCTGCACAGGGGGAGCTGGTCTGGGTCAACGAGCCCTTAATTGATGATTCTGCACAGAGGATGACATATGAGGACTTCTGGGGGAGGATCTGGGAGTCGGGCCTCACCTCCCCCTCTTCAGGACCCTCCCTCTCTGACCTCATCTGTCTTGTCCACCTCCTCTCAAAAGGATCATACTCCATTTGGCCTGAATAACAACGTGAGAATCTAAAATTTGTTTCCTTTGGTTCTGAGTGGAAGGACTGTGACTCATGGTTGTCCAGAATGCCAGGACAAAGTTGTCTGAGAAAGCAGGGAGGGAGAAAAGGAGGACCAAGCACTGCCCCAGAGAAGCTGTGACTGGTCCTACTGCCCACACCAGCACCATGGGGCAAGTTGGTTTTGTATCTCAGAACTTAGTCCGAAGGTAAAAGTCTATGTGATGAAACATAAACCTGTGAAATTGCCCAAGTGTGCCTGACCTTGTCTGTCTCCTTAACTAACCACTGCATTTCAGTTTATAGGCATCCGTTTAAAATTGTACCTTATAAATGGGGTTGGGAAAGGGAAAGTGAAACCAAACAGGTGAGGCTCATTATTGTTGCTTCCTCTACCCAAAAAGAAGAAAAGCAAAAACGTTCCCCAAATACATAAGGGTGCATGTGTGTCTCCACTGTCAAAACAGCAAATTTTTTTCTTTTTTGAGATGGAATTTCACTGTTTTTGCCCAGGCTGGAGTGTGATGGCTCAATCTCAGCACACTGCAACCTCCGCCTCCCGGGTTCAAGC